>ML661382.1:1329393-1451360 GCA_007570785.1 Antilocapra americana | reverse complement strand
CCGGGGGCGGGGCTTCCGCCGGCTCGGGCGCGGGGCCGGGCGCCGGCGAGCGGCCCAGCCCACCGCGCCCGGCCGGAGGCGGAGCCCCGCCCCCGCAGAGCGAGGCGGGCAGCGGCGCCCGCGCGGGGCTCGGCCGCGCCGCGCAAATCCCCCGACAAAGGGACGCCCCGCCCTCCGGCCGCCGGCCCGGCCCCGCCGCCCGCGCCGCGGCCCTCCCGCCGGCTCCCGGCCGCGGGGCGAGCTAACCCAGAAGGGGCGCCCCCGCCGCCCCGCAGCCAGCCGGCTCCGGCGAGGGCCATTCTGGGCCCCGTCTGCCGGCATCACTCCGCGCTCCGGCTCTGCCGCCAAAGGGATGCCCCTACTGCCTCCAATGTCACCTTTAGCGCGCCCCTGCCGGGCCCTGGAGCACTCCAGCCTTAAACCTGGCGCTTCTGTTCCGACCAACTTATCGGATAAACTCCAGGCACCTTCCCTCTCCCGTTCCTCACGTCCGTCGGGTCTCGGTTCATTCCCTCACTGGGATTTCTTTGCCCACAGATCTGAATGGCGTTGATGACTGAGGAGAAGGGAACTGACGGCGGGGGCGGCGGGGGAGATGCTGGCAGCAGCGCCCCACGCCCCCAAACCTGGGCTCCTTCACCGCTGGGCACATCCAAGGAAACCTGAGCTCCTAGGGGCCAAATGAAAAGCAGGGGTCTGTATTTCAAGTCTCAAGATGGAAAAGTCTAAAGAAAAGTGGCCCACAATCCCCTCCACAGCTTTTTGGCTTTTAGAAAAGCCATCTAGACGCCTGGTGACTGTTAAACAAAGAAAGTACAAAGGGCAACCCAGAGACCCGTCCATGAGAGGCAGCTGCATATCAGAAAGGGTGTAATATGCTGCTCCTTTGTGATGGTTTTCATTTTCTGACTTTCTGAAGGAAAAAAAAAAGTCTATTAAAATCTCTCAACTGACCATGTGGTCAATACAGATGGTAAAACTTATGGAAAAGTTATGTCTACCCTCTATACAAACTGTAAGTGAAGCCAATAGCTGGTGTATGGAGATCTGGCAGTGAAACTCTGAGCTGAGCCTTAGGCTGACTTGAGCCAAAGAGGTCTTTGGCAAAAAGGAGGTGTCAGCTGAAGTCTGCGATCAGAATTAAGCAACTAAAAGACCTTTCACTGGCAAAATGTCTTACACTTCATTTCTCACTTTGAAAGAGGCTGCTGATCAATTTCTGCCCACTCAAATTCAAAAGACTCTATCCATCTGTAAACTGAAAGATGGATAGAGGTGGAGGGTGGGCAGACTACATTGTGTCTTGACAGCTTTTCTAACTTGAATATTCTTTATTTCTAAAACTGTTAAAGGAGCTGCCCCACAATGCTGACCCCTCCTGGTCCTACACTGTAAGACACTAGAAACCCTGTCCTCCAAGGAACAAACAGCAAAAAGAACCAAGAATGCTTGACCTAGGGAAGGTTTCCAAGCAATATGATGAACATCAAGTATCTAAAGGGCTGGGAAGTCGGAGGAAGGAAGCTTGTTCTGGATGTCTACTTAAGCTGGCACACTACGATCCAAGGGCAGACTTCAAACCAACAGCTTTTTCACAGCTATTCGAAGAATAGGGCGTCCCCCTGAAGGGATGACTTTCCTAACCCCAGAGGTATCTGAGCAAAAATTCAAGCAATCACTTGGCAGAGATTTGGGGAAAGGGATTTACCATTCCTCTTTCAGTTTGTTCAAGATGAGTTTTAAGGTCCCTTCTAACTAATTGAATGTGATTGGAGGGCTTGATTAGCTTACGTATCTGATACTTAATGTTTCAGGGAATCTGGGTTTTAACTTTCCTTTAATTATTAAGCACAACTGGAAAAACCCAGGGAAGGCAAGATCAATTTCACTAGCAAGTCTCCCTGGCCAAATACACTCACTTACGTGTTTAGATATCATAACAGACTATTTAGTGTGCCAGGGGCCCTCTCTCTGGCTGGAAGAATCTGAGGAATTCTGGCTCTGGACTAAGGGTGGGTGGTTATTCTATTATAAAGAATGATCTTGATGTGGAATCACAAACTTCATAGCCAGAAATTCCTTTCCTGTTTGCTCACTAAGTCAGGTGCCAGTGAATTCAGTCTTTTCTTAATCCTTCCCCACACCTATCTACCTTAGTCTCACCACTCTCACCAATGCGCCATATTACAGTCAACTAAGTAAGGGGAGCATTTTAGCAACTATGAAGTTCAGATGCAAGTTACTTATCAGCTTAAGTCACATTCTCTCTGATGAGAGTATTAGCAGGCTATATTAAGCGACTATTACAAAGAAATCTCTCCAAAATTCAAACATGGCCTTAGAGAAAGGATTACATAAAATTGACCAATTACTCCCCTCCCCTGCAAAAAGTGCTCTGCTCCTTTCTTTAAATCACCAGTTTGTGTTGAGAGAGAAAAAAGGCACAAAGTCTCGTTCCTCCATGTCTTTCTTAAAAAAAATCTGTTCATGAGTTTCTCCTTAGTTTTGGTATGTGGAACTCTGCCAATAGCCATCTCAGTGACTGAAATAAATACCTGATACAGCTTTCAACCTCTTGTTACCCTGATAGCTCCAACAAAAAAAAGCATCTGTTCATTTCACATGCTATGTGTAAACTTTTAAAAAGAGAAGTATAGGGAGCACCTCTTTGATGCTTCCCCCATTCCTATAACACAAATATATGTGCTGATGCCAAATTTTAAATTAGTTTCCAGTTAGTTGATTACAGAGTTCAAAGAATTCTCTATTTATTTTGAAATTCCTAAGAACAGAATTGGTGTCAGATTTTCCTTTGGTGAACTTGGAAGAAAGAACAATCTTGGCCCTTCTTGCTGTCTAATTAAAACAGAAAGGTGGAGTCGCCTCACACCCTAACACAGCTCCCTTTCCAAGTTTTGGACTTGGCACTTTGCCTTTGTCTGCTCCAGACTCAAACCACCAGCCTCCAAGGAAAACTTGGAGACCCTAGATGCACACTTCCTCAGATTCTATAATGCCTTTTCATCCATCTCTCTCTTGGAGGATTAGTGCTGACTAGAGGAGGAGACAGAAGACTGGTTGGATCTTGCACATTTAAAACCTACAAAATGCCTTTCATCTTGGGATCTCTAGACTTTACAAGCATTTATTTAGTAGCGGTATTAGTCTGAACCTGTTGGGCATCAGTCACTACCATCTTTTTTACATAAAGATGGCTATGGAGTGGCTCGTTAAGCAGTGCAGCATGATGTGAAGCTTGCTTTAAATCTAAGGATCTTGATGCTATTTGAGCTCCTCTGTATTTCTAAACCCATGAGAAAGCTTTCCATACACTCTTCAGGAACTCTCATGACCCCTGTAGCCCTTTCCTGCCTGTAGACTTTCCGTATTAATCCCTCTTGAGCCACTCCCCAGGACAGTGGTGATGACAAAAGCATAGGGCTTTGTGAGTGAGAAAAGACCTAACAGGACAGTGGGAGGCAGGAAAGCAGGAGATTCCAGGAAGGTTTTATGGAGGCAATCACATTTATGCATCAGGATCTGGAGATACATGGTAGGGACAAGGATTTCTAAGTGAAGGACTAGAAGCTGGAAACCTAAAGAAGCCAATTCAAAGTTATCATAGTTTAAGTGATAGGACAGATGCAAGGGAAAAATGAAAGGTCAGAATGGTAAGTAGCTCAAGATCATTTCACCAAGGCCCCTGAATGCCAAACATGAATTTGTGCTTTATTTGTGCATGCTAAGTCACTTCAGTTGTGTCCGACTCTTTGCAACCCCATGGACTGTAGCCCGCCAGGCTCCTCTGTCCATGGGATTCTCCAGGCAAGAATACTGGAGTGGGTTGCCACTTCCTCCTGCAGGGGATTTTCCTGACCCAGGGATCGAACCTGTGACTCTTTACTCTCCTTTGTTGGCAAGTGGGTTCTTTACCACTGGCACCACCTGGAAAGCTCAAGACTTCCTTATTTAACATACCAGGGGGTCGTACAAGTGACTGAGTCGTGTGTGGAAAATTTCTAAGAATCTGAGCCTGGCAGCTCACTCAACTGCCACTTGATATAAATTATTGCATTAAAAAAAATCCAAATCTTAACTGCAGAGGCAGACTATTTGAACTTCACAACTGATCAGATAGAGGGTAGGGGTTGGGGGAAAGATAAATGTAAAAAAATGCTGGTGGTCCAGCGGCTAAGATGCCGTGTTTCCAATGCAGGGGGCCTGGGTTTGATCCCTGGTCAGGGAACAAGATCCCGCATGTCGCAACCAAGAGTTCAAATGCTACAACTAAAGAATCTCACATGCCGCAACTTAGACCTGGCACAAATAAATAAAAAGTAAATATTTATTTATTAAATAATTGATAATAATAGAACTTTTTGTTTGGTTATAATAATAACCAAACAAGTAAACAAATATTAAAAAATAATAAACCTCTTTGGGTGACTGAGGGCACAGCATACTATAAAACAGCAACAGACAGGAAGAAATACTGGAGGAGCCAACACATTCAGTCCAGCACATACGGAGTGCGAGGTACTCAAAGGCTACCCACATGGAGGTATCCAGAAAGACCAAAGGTCAGGGTGGAGAGAACAGAGGTAGAAAACTGCTGTAGGACACTGAGGAATTGGATATCCCAGGGCTGAGCGTGGACGGAGGTGAGAAGAGGGCGGGTGAGAGGATTCCAAGAGCCACGTGCAAGGCAAGTGGAAAGACAAATCAAAACAGAAAGCAGAAGAGCAGCCAGAGGCGGAAATGGAGAGAGTGCAACGTCAGGAAGGTAAATGGACAGGAGGGTTTTGAGAAAGAAGATACGCTGTTAAAGGGTGCACAAGGAAGGAGGAAGACAATTACTTAAGACAAGGCCACCGGGCTTGGCAGCTAGGATGTCAGTGAGAACTTCTGCAAGAACGCCCGCGGTGCAGTGATGGGCGCTGCGTCAGCTGGCAGCGGATCAAGGATGAGCAGCGGTGGGAAAGGAAATGTTGGTCCTCCCTTACCGCGTCTCTTCTTTTGGCTCCCATGCCACCATGCTATCCTGATGCTACCTTTCTAGCCAGTCCTTCTTGGTGTCTCTGGGTTCCTCTTCCTGTCCCCTTAAGGAGAGTAATTCCACAAGGTGTAGTCTTGAGTCTTTTCACTTGTTTAACACATATTTATTGAGATCTACTGTGTGCCCTAATCCATGCCAGACACTGAGGGAGAGTGATGAGCAAGATGTGCTCAGGAGCGTTCATTCGTGTAGAGACAGACGGACATTCACTTCAGTTCAACCGCAGTAAGTACTCTGAGCGAAAAGCAAGCGGTGCTCTGAGAGCATCTGTCAAGGGGCCTGATGTGGCCTGGAGGTGCGGGGGAGGCTTCCCTGAGAAAGTAACCACCTGGGCTTTCCCTTCACACCAAGAATAGCCTTTCCAGTTCCAGGACTGCATGACCTCACAACTTTCACAAAGTAACAACTTCACAAAGGTGCTTAGCTATTTCTATGAAACGGGTCCCTGGGCTGAACCTCTAAGGAAGCTTGCTGTAGGGGTCTTCTCTGCAGTATTAGAAAAGGATGTAAAATAATAGAGTTAAGAGATTTTTGAAAACTGTCTTTCATTTTGTTACTAAAGCAGTTCTTATCATTGATCAAGAACAAACAACTGAGGCTGAATTTAAAGAATTAGCCTTAAATCAGATCTCTTCTCTGGGAGTGAACTGCAAGATGAGAGAGATAATGAATGGTTCACTTGAATGGATGCAATGAATCCAAGCTGCAGAAGACCAAAGAGAGGTTCAATTTCTTTGAATTCTTATCTTCTTCTTCCCTTAACTCATAGATACATGTAACCAAATATTAGAAACATGTAGTTGCTCAAAGTTTTTCTGACGAACATCTTGATTTGGCATATATACTTAGCATAGAAATTAATTCTTTCTGTGCTTTTAAGCTGCTTCCTCAGAAATTAAGCTAATATTTTCTCCCTAATGTTTTAATTAAAGGTTGATTAAAATTAAGAAGTGTCTCTATCAAAGATGCTGACTTGGTAGTTGCCATTATACGATAACAGAGGACGATAACATGGTCTGTGATAAAGCTAATGAGGCCAAGGACCCTCAGATCATTAAGTTGATCTGCTGGGTAACTCTGAGTGACTGCGGAAGTCACTGAGCTGGTAATGGCTTCTGGTTAATTCTGGTTAATGATTTGAAAATAATACTGATGTGTAGAACATAGAAGCCAAGGTCAAAATGGTCTCAGAGAAACCTGCTGGCTGTGGGATTCTGAAATGAATGAATGAATGAATTAATTAATAACCATGTATGTGTATGTATGTGTGCATACAGTATATTTAAAGCTGTGTTAAGGAGTCACGACCTAAACCTGTTTATGGATAGCTGGTCTGGGGCTGGCAATGAGCTCCACATTTGTTCCCCAGAGAAACTGCTCAGGAAGGCCTTTTGTCCAGCTACCTGTTTCACTGCTGTCATCAAACTAATTTACTTTATCTTCATCATTTCCATTTTTTCAAGAAGAAAAAGAGCTAATCTACCTTGGTGCTAGGTCTTAGATCAAATCTTCTGGAGAATGATCACCTATAGGCAAAAAGGGAATAACTTAGTAAAAATGTTTCAGAGTGTTACAATGTGTGTATTTGGATAAACGTTTTAAAATAAAAGAATATTACCATTGAGCACTTAATATCTGTCTAGTGTTTTCATCTCCATCACTTCATTAAAATCTCATAAAGCCCCTAAAGATAGGATTTACCATTGCTCACGTTTTATGGCAGAAATAACCATATAGAGAGGCTAAGTAATTTCCCCCAAGGTCACTCAGCTAGTAAATGATAGAGCCAGAATTCCAAGCTGCGTATTTTGGACTGAAATTCATATTTTGTCTTCCTCACTAAGCTGACAGAAGTACGAAGACTCTTCTTGCTGTCACTGTAAAGGACAATAACCCTAAAGTGAAGGGTAACTACGAGACGGCATCTCAGAACCTGCTTTGTTCAGGTGCATCCAAAGTAGCAAATTTTAGAATTTTGCTCATTTAGGCTAATACTGAAATGAAATTATGTTCCTTTAACATATGCTAAGTCGGAGAGAAGGAAGGGAGCCTGGAGGCAAGATGGAAAGGTGAGGAGTCCAGGCTAGGATGAGGCTTTCTCAGAACACACAAGGATTTAGCTCAAGTGCTGCAAAGTTGATAGCATTTTGAATCCCACAGCTCACATGGCTTCTGAGAAATAAAGAACATTCACTTAGCCAAATATTCACTAATGTCCAACTATGCATATACTCATGCTAACTACTTTGAGGGACACAAAAATGGATATATTAAGACGAGAGATGGGACACTGCATATAATCAATAAATGCCAAAGTTAGGCAGCCGTGACAAAGGCTACATGAGTTATACATATGGAGTGATGTAAGAGAGCAGGAGGGGTGGTGAGCTGGGCTGGAGGGGATCAAGGCTTGACGAGACACGGCACTTCTGCCAAACCTTCAGGTATGAGTAGAAATCAAACAGGCAGAATGCTAAGGAGTGTCTGGGGCAAGTGGATGGAGTGGATGGTCTACATAGGAAACAAGACTGGATAGACAGTGGGGATCAAAAATGTAGTTTCTCAACTGACAAAGGATTAATTTGCAAAATATACAAGTAGCTCATACAACTCCGTGCCAGAAAAACAAACAACCCAATTAAAAAGTGGAGAAAAGACTTAAATAGACATTTCTCCAAAGAAGACGTACAGATGGCTAACAAACACATGGGAAGATGCTCAACATCGCTCATTATTAGAGAAATGCAAATCAAAACTATAGTGAGATATCACCTCACACCAGTCGGAATGACAATAAATGTTGGAGAGGGTGTGGAGAAGAGGGAACGCTCTTGCACTGTTGGTGTGAATGTAAATTGATATAGCCACTATGGAAGACGGTATGGAGATTTCTTAAAAAAGTAGGAATAAAACCACCACATGACCCAGCAATCTCACTCCAAGGCATATACCCTGAGGAAAAGACACATGTATCCCATTGTTCATTACAGCACTATTTACAATAGCTAGACCATGGAAGCAACTCAGATGTCCATCGACTGATGAATGGATAAGGAAGTTGTGGTACATATACACAATGGAATATTACTCAGCCAGAAAAAGGAACACATTTGAGTCAGTTCTAATGAGGTGGAGGAACCTAGAACCTATTATACATAGTGAAGTGAGTCAGAAAAAGAAAGATAAACATCATATTCTAACACATATATATGGAATCTAGAAAAATGGTAATGAAGAATTTATTTACAGGGCAACAATGGAGAAACAGATATAGACTTATGGACATGGGGACAGGGAAGGAGAGGGTGAGATGTATGGAAAGAGTAACATGGAAACTTATATTACCATTACTATGTAAAATAGATAGCCAACGGTAATTTGCTGTATGATTCAGGAAACTCAAACAGGGGCTCTGTATCAATCCAGAAGGGTGGCATGGGGTGGGAAATGGGAGGGAGGTTCAAAAGGGAATATATGTATACCTATGGCTGATTTATGTTGAGGTTTGACAGAAACCAACAAAATTCTGTAAAGCAATTATCCTTCAACAAAAAAATAAATTTAAAAAAATGTATAATATATATTAGAAAAAAAAAAAAGGTAGTTTCTAAGACTGGGGAAGGAAAAGAGTGGAGGGAGGCACAGACAGAGACTAGTTCTAAAGATGCCACTGTTTAATCCGTCAGATCTCGGGGGAGGATAAGCACTCACAGAAAGAAGGCTGAGTACAGACAGAAGCTAAGGGAAGACCACCTTGGAGGCTTCAGTTTTAAAAGGCCACAGCATAATTTATGTCTGTTTTTTCCGTGGGAACCATGTGCGTACACGCTGGCTGTCCAATCACGCTAGCTCTCTGCATTCCTAACAGAGGATCTTTTGTTCCAAATAGCAAGGCTCAAAAGGGACGGAGTCTGATAAAAATCACACTGAGGTCAGTACTCCCAGCTGGTGCAGGGCTGATGCCATCCCATAACACACCCTACAGGAAGCAGCTTGAGATACACAGCTGACTTATTTCCACAGCAGGAGTCTTGTGGCAGGCAGGGTGGGGTGGGGACCGGCCAGGCATGGAGGGCATTCTTTAGCCACTGACTCAAATTAGTTCACCAAGATCCTGACTTGATCCAGCAGATCTGTTTAAATCACTCTCAGAACCAACACTTTGTTTTTTTAGCTAAAAGGAAAACCAAAAAGTTTCCCCAGGCAACGGAACTATTTCATCAGTTAACTCTTACTTGCCATGGAATCTGAAACGGGCAAGATACCAAAATCCCCTGTATTTCAAGAAGTGGGCTGAATAATCCTTTGTTGTAAGTGGCTGCTCTGTGTATTATAGGAAATTCAGCAGCCACCCACTAGACACTGGGAGCAGCCTCCCCAGTCGTGACAGTACAAAATGTCTCTAGATGTTGTCAATATCCCCTAACGGCCAAAACTGTCTCTCTTACCCTCACTGGGGGCCAGGGTCAAGCATGAGCTTTGGTGCCAAACATCTTTCCAACCCCAGCTCTAACATTTATTTGCTATGTGACTTGAACAAGTTACTTAAACATCTTCAAACCTCAGTTTTCTTACCTGCAACTGGGATTTTAAATGTCTGACTTATGGAGGTGGGGGTGGGGAGGAAGTTAGGATTGGAGATCATTTAGACTCAGGTCTCTCTTGGTGTTCTTGCTGCTATGTCCCTACCACTGCAGATCTTTGCACTGCTAACTAGAGACTATCTGAGATCCCAGCTTGCACGAAGGACTGATCCAGAGCAAGTGCTCAGTAAGGATGGACTGAAAGGAATACAGAGCCCCTTCCGCCTGACTTCCACGAAGGGATCCAGGGACCACCACCTTGCAGCTCTTACTCTCATCCCTGGTGGCCAAAGTTGTGAAAGGTCCACATTTCAAATCACAGGACTGGTGATAGGAAAACAGCTTGTAAAGGTTCAGGGCAGAAGTGTCCCGTGTTACTCTTTCACAGAAAATACCAGACACTGGTATCTGAACAGCACCCCAGTAGTGGCAGTGGCAAAGTATGAAGGAAGGTGGGGAGGGAACACATTCTCCCCACAGCGAGGCTTTTCCACCCAGGACAGCTGAGACTTGGGACGAATCCCTTTGGCAGGAGACAGCCTTTGTGCAGTGATGTTTTGGTGCAGTGACCTGACCTGACCTGACTCCCTGTGGGACTGATTTTATTCCTAAACCAACCACCTCTAACAACAAAGTGCCTTTTAAAGCAACTCATCTCACTTCCTAGAGGCTCACCTCTTATGGCTTGTGTGCCAGAGAGCTCGGTGGAAAAGTGCCCAGGATTAGGCTAAGGCTGAGGCCACTTACCAAGCATTTCTAGACATAGCCACGTCCACTACTCAAAACTCAGTGACAAACCCAAGTTCAGCACAGGGTAAATTCTAGTTTTTCTGGATACCCGTGTTTCCCATGATGATCAGTCTTGGTTGCAAATGCTACATGCTGACTCTATGTGTGAAGAATTTCAGCAAACTCAATTGAAACTGCTCAGTCCTTCCTTCTGGTTGAGGATCTATTCATTTGTTGCTTTAAAATCTTCCCTTGCTATCAAAATTTCCAGCCGGATTTTTGTGAAATTCATCAACACTCTCTTGATGCCCTTCCATCTGATTTTACTACCTTCACTGAGATGTGAGGCTCCTTCAAGATGATGTAATGGCTACAAGCTTAGGGTTTTGCCTGTGGTCTTCATACTGAAAATATTAATGGCAATACTTTAAAATGGGGCTGGAAAAAGTTCAACATGAAGCTAACTTTAAGGTTGTAAAGGCTCCTTCACCTTCTCCCCACCCAGCTGCAACAGTGGGGGTGGAGAGGATTATTGCACAGCATTGGAATTCTGGGGGGGGGAGGTGCAGAGGGAGATGCTCACATAAGGGTTATAAATATCAGCAGCCAAACTGTGAGCTCCTGGGCCGAGAACAACTGACAGCCTGTAGTCTCCCCTTAAAGGCACAGAGCAAGGGAGCTCCCTGGAGTATTTCCACAAAGGAAGTTCCTCTTCTTCATAGAAATGCTCCATCAGCTGAAACACCTGCATCAACAACTCCACGCAAAAGAAACCAACTGCAGATGCCAAGAAAAGTGACGAGAAGATTTTAAACCAGACAGAGATTAGCACCAGGAAAAAATAAAGAATCCAGGGCCCGGCCTAAGGGGAAGCTGATTTATAGACGGGGTATCGCTGCTTCACAGTTATAATCAGATTACCAGGAGGTGGCTTGCTACATTAAGATTTACCTTAATCAATGAGCACCTTTTCCAACTGAGTTCTAAATTATCCACAGAGAGGCAGCAATTTTCTCCTTCCTCGGGCAGTGGTTCTCAACTGAGGGGGATTTTTCCTTCCAGGGGCATCTGGCAATGTGCAGTGGCATTTCTGGCTGTCACATTGGGGAACGGCTGTTACTGGCATCAAGTGGGTAGATGGAGATCAGGGATGCTGCTGAACGTCCCACAACGCACAGGACAGCTGTCTACAACCAAGAACTGTCCCGGCCCAAATATCAAGAGTGCTCAGGTTCAGAAACCTCATTCAAGGGCATTCTTTCTACTTCCTTGGACCTCAGTTTCTATTGGACTTGTCGCCGTTTAGTCCTGTGCTGTGCTAAGTCACCGCAGTCGTGTCTGACTCTTTGCGACCCTGCAGGTTCCTCTGTCCATGGCATTTCCCAAGCAAGAATACTGAAGTGGGATGCCATTTCCTCCTCCAGGGTATCTTCCTGACCCAGGGATCGAACCCCGTCTCTTGTGTCTCCTGCACTGGCAGGCGAATTTTTTACCACTAGTACCACCAGGGTAGCCTGGTTTAAGGAAGAAAGAAAAAGCCAAGACAGACCAAAGGTCAGCACAAAGTGGGGGTGGGGGGGGTCTACTCATCTTATCTTGGCTGCTGTTAAGCTAGTCATACCAAGTGTGATTTCCTTTCTCTTCAAGGGTAGGCAGATAATGCTGACCTCACTTGCTTTCCTCTCTGGTAAGTCTAACTGGCCAAGACGCAGAGGAGCTGATACTGTCTTTGTAATTATTTGAAAAGAAGGAGTGAATAGCCATCATTGTCCAAATTGGCAGTCTCTCAGCTCCATGGCAGGCCCTGTCCTCCAAGAGTTTTACATGTGCTCACAAGGAGGCTTATCCTGGCTTTCCATGAGGCCAAAAAAAAAAAAAAGAATCAAATGAACAAGTTTACAGGGCTTTCTTGTTCTGGCTTCACAGTAAGATAGAGGTCTCCAGACACATCCTGATCCTGGGCTCTGCTCAGCCTCAGTCAAGACTGAGAACGATCCTGAGGAAGCCCGCCACTTCACCACCAGCCCCAGACCCAAACCTCCACACGTCCTGACTGAGAGGCCGGCGTGGGTCCTGAGGCGGATGCAAGGGAGGGGCTGGTGTAAGACTCAGAATGATCTCAGTTCTTGATTACAAAACTTACACAGGCAATTTCAAAACTTCTTTGTTATCATCAGACTTCACAGATTTCGCCTCCACATCTAGAGTCTTTTTCTTTCCTTCCTAGAAAGGTCACACTGAGGGAATTCTTTGGCTTACGTTTCAATGAAATAAAGGTCCTTCTTTTCTTGTTAGACTCTAGTTATGTATATATTTAATACAATTCCTTTTTCTCCATAATCAGAGACTCTCTTGTTCAGGAAAATGGAATTTCCTGAAGAGATTAACCAAAGTCTTTTCCTTCCAGTTTCTCCAAACATGCTCAATATTTTCTTTCATGGCTTTCTTCCTTTTTTGTGGAGGACAGAGAGCAGGATGCAGTGAAGTGTCTAACCCAAGAGGCGTGAGGCCTGTTTAGTGGGAAAGGACTCTCTTCCCTTCCCATCTCATGGGTCCTCACTGGCTGACCAGATTCTATCAATTATTCAGAAGCGGTCGAGGGAAAAGTCTTTCCTAGGAATAATGACTTCCAGTTTTTCACATTCATTTAAGAAGGAAATCATTTTTCCCAGAGGCCAACCGCCGTTCCAAGCATTTATCAGCATTGCTGCACAGTCCCAAGCCAGGCTGGGGTCCTCCACAGACCTGACTCCTCTGTCTACTCTGCCCATCCCCAGTGGAATCGGCGGGCTCAAAGCACAGCCCACACTTCCGTCTCACAGATGCACACTCTTCTCTTAGGCAGATTCTGTGCAGAGAGCATGATCCCATTGTAAAAAGAAAAGAGGTAGGAACTTAAAACGAACGCTGTTTTTTAATACTCATCTTTATCTTTGTTTTTCCTTATTAAAAAACAATTTGAATGTGAAAGCCGAATCACACTACATGCGCTGGTGTGAGGGAAGATGAGTCTGTCACTGGAATACAGAAAACACTAACCCAGGAACTCAGATCGTGAAAATGACTCAGTCCTCAGAATGGGTCCAGAAAGAACTTCCCTTGGCTCAGCCTCTTGGGGACTGTGGACTGAGACACACAAGCTTTTCCCTTCTCATTGTTTTCACTTCCCATGAGCTCAGCCAGGACTGTCTTCCTCCCCTCCTGCCTCAAGACCTTTGCTGGGAGCAGGCAAAAACTCTTCCCCAAGCGCTTGACTTGGTAAGGTGGATCTGGGGAACCAGACTACTGCTCTGCATCCCCAACTTGAGCAGGGTACACACAGGGCACGCAGCTTCACCACCCTCCTCCTCACACTCATCTTCTGGTCTTGCCTTGTCAACACCAGCTCCCTGCGGACAAACACGCTGGCCCCAGGCTTCACAGCCACAGTACTGGTGGTGGGAGGCTTCTTCTCAGAAATCAGTGAAACATGTCTCCTATACCAAGCAACTCAGCAGCTACTGAGCCCCCGAGTGCTGCTGGGCTAAATGCTAGGATACAAATAAAATACAAGGATGTCCAGGAATTTCTTAAAAGCTTTCAGCAGCATCACAATTCAGAACGTCTCTAGAAACCAAGGATTAAACGAACAGGAAGCAATTACTTGTCCTCAAGTCCAAACACTGTACATGCTTGCCTGCGGATTCTTTTCAATATCCTAGGTCATATTTAATGCAATTTTAACAGGTTTGTTTACTTAGTTTTTGGTTCACTGAAGATCTGAAGGAAGGGATAGACTGCTCAGAACAGGGAAAAGTAATAGCAGTAAGAAATAATACCTGGTATCAGGGTAATGGGGGAAAAACAGAAACTATATCCCCCCAAATAAACACACACACTCAAACTCAACCACTACGGCGATCAGAGGCCCTTCAAAACAGAACTTAAACTGCACAGTAATTTAAGAACATTTAGTACAAAGTAGCCCCAATGTGTCTCATGTCCCTGAGGATATCACCACAGTGGAGAACAGATATTACAACCTCTTTAGTAATGTTAACCTGCACTTGTTAATTTTCTTAATTATTATTACAATATAATGTAATGTCCACAGCCCCCCTGGTGGCTCAGGGACTCCGGTTAGATCCCTGGGTTGGGAAGATCGATCCCCTGGAGAAGGAAATGGCAACCCACTCCAGTACTCTTGCCTGGAGAATCCCATGGACAGGAGCCTGGTAGGCTACAGTCCATGGGGTTGTAAAGAGTCAGACACGACTGAGCGACTTCACTGTAATGTAATGTTTAGCAAATTAGGCAAGTAAGAGTTAAAATAATTCCATATAAACGAGCGTCTTAGTTTGATACACCTACAGTTTGGTGCCTCAAAGGATAAACTTCAGTTTTCTAAAAAAACCTCATTTAGTTGATTAGACAGTTGATTCTAATTAACCTGGGTTCAAGTAACCCGCCCGCATGAAGCGTGCCTCTAACAGAGGCTCTGCTTTCGAGGGGCTTACAGTGGAAGAGGGAAGAGAAGCCCTCACAACGCAGCAGGACAGGCCACCCAGCCACCCATCAGGTGGGGGCCTTTCTCCGAGGACGACACCTGGGCTCGTGGGGTTGAACTTTCTCCACCTACCCTTTCCTCACCCAGGGCCTCGAGAATCCCAGCTAAGGTGGCTAGGGCTGCTCCCCACTGCACTGTAAGGGGGCCTTCAGTCAATGTCTCGCCTTAGTGCTGAACATCCCCTGAAACAGCCACCTGGATCTCATCTACAAACTGGTGATCTTTGTCAGGACCATGTGGCTCTGACCTGGTGTCATACCACCTTCCCATCCATATTTTTAACAGGAAGAATCCTGACGGGCAGGCACTCTGACAGAACAAGTCTGATGGCAAGGCATTTCTGTGTAAGCAGCAAGGATCGCCACTGGTAACGGGAGTCGAGTGCTGGAAGGACCCTTTGCAAATCTACTCCAGGAACCAAGGAGGAAAGAGCAGGCGCACAGGCCTCCAGCAGGGGAGAGAGGCCCCTTCGGGTAAGTCCTGGGGTGAAGGGTTCATGCAGTGAGAGCCGACAGCCAGCACGCAGGCCCAGGTTCCGGGCCCAGACCTGGCAAATGTACACTTTTGAGTCAACTCCTCTCTTCTTCCCCTGGTGTTTTAATAGAGACTCACAAAAGCTCAGGACTGGAAATTCTGACTCAGGCAAGGAGTCAAAATATTTTTGCAATTAAGGCTGTGCTTCTCAAACTCTCCTACATGCAGAGAACGTGTGTTCTTGAGGAGGCTGGGGCATGCATAGTCTCAAGAACTACTTGCTACAAGTGGAAAACGTCTTTGAAGTGTTAAGCTTTGTCTTAACAGTTCAGGAGGATTTTTCATTTTCTTTCAAAACATACCAATCATGTGTCAGTAATTTTCCCTCCAAATCTGTGAAAAAAAAAAGAACCCCACACTTTAGGAAGAAGAGCCCATGTTTATCTTATGGGTTCTTATACCTCCATCTGAAAAACAGAGCCCTCAACCAACATTCACTGCTGTTACAGAAGTTAGTTAACGTGAAATCTCAGGAAATCACAAGAGGAGATTCTTAGAGTAAGAAATAAGGTTCGGCCTGTCTATATCCTTAATCGGCCATGAACATTAAAATAAATTAGAAGAGAGGAACATCCAACCCAGTTGCTCAGAAGTGTAAGACTGCCTGGTCTGCGCACTGAGTGCCCCGGCGTGGCGGAAGGGAGACTAACGAAACCAGAGACAGGAGTGACGGGGCGCGCTCCATTGGCCTCCAAGTCACAAGAAAAGAAATACACACATCAGACAGGAACAGGTCAAAACCAAGGGCAAGGCTTACTTTAAAATCTGCCAGTTGCTGGTTGATGACATCCACCTCGGTCCCCACGACCCACTGGAGGGCCTCTCCGTCCTCTGCCGCCGTGGTCATGTCATTGAGCGTTTTCAGCTTCTGATAGAAGTCCTCCACACGGCCCAGGGTCAGCTCCAGCTGCTCCTGCCGAGCTCGGCTCCTCTCGGTCAGTTTGCTGCACTGCTTGCTCAGGGCTTCTAACTCCCTCTTGAGACCCAGCAGGTCGAGAGTCCCCTCTTCCTCCAGCATTTGTCGGCACTCTGCTTCTGAGGCCTCGATGTCCAGCTTGAGGGCTTGGATCTTGTTCAGGAACAGCCGCACATCCTCAATCTGGGACTGGAGGCTGTCCGTGTCTCGGCCGATAGCACCCATGCCATCCAGCTCATCGTCCAGGTCTGCCAGCTGAGAAAACATTTCTCGGACGCGGCAGTGAAACTGGCCGATCCCCTCCAGCTTGTTCTCCATGGCCATGCAGCTGCTGTTCACTCTTTGCTTCACTTCTAAGAACTCCTGCTGGGCAAACTCAGCCTGATGGAGAAGCTGGGAAGCATCAGATCCATCCGGGGCATCCTCCACCAGGCCCCGAGTGAAGTTCCGCAGGTAGTCCACCTGGGGCTCCAGGGTCTGTAGCACTTCCTGCTGGGCTCTCAGCTTCTCCAGGTTCTTGTTGCTGCAGGCCTGGGGGCCGAGGGCATCAAAAATCTCAAGTTGGTGTTTGGCCCCTTCAACTTTCTTTTCAATGTTCTTAAAACTTTCCTGGAACTCCTTGAGCCTCTGAGTCATCTCTTCAAGGGACCCCGTTTTGGCCTGTAGCTCTTCTGTGATGGAATCCATGCTCTGGTTGATGCCAGCCTTCTCATCCCGGATGTCATCCTCATCGGTTTCTGAAGAGTTGATCAGAATGTCAGCAGCACCGTTCAGGATTTCCAACAGGGAGCGGCGCTTCTCCACCTCGCTCAGCATAGCCTTTGACCTGAGGAGATGGGACTCCAGCTGCACGGGATCCAGAGTGACCTGCAAGCCAGACATCTTGGCCTTACAGTCTTCTATCCAAGGCACCAGGTCTTCCACGTGCCACTGGTATTTCTGAGCCTTCTGCAGACAGTCCTTGAGCCTGGACTGTCTGTCTGCAGTTTTTTTGCTAAGCTCTTCCCAGTGGCTCTTGAGCTCAACCAGCTGGTTTTGTAGAGTCTTCTTCTCTTCTCCAGGAGGCACAGAAAGCAGCAGAGATTCTCCTTCTGCCACAATCACCTCGTAGGAACCACTGTGCTGGTTAAGGCTCTTTTGAAACTCTTCATTCTCCTGTAGCTGAGACTGTAGCTGCTCTAGCTTTGCAGAGATCGGGCAGTTTTTTGCTTGCTGGCTTTGTTTGTCATCCAACCAGGTTCTCAGCTCATCAAACATTTGCTGGAACTGCTGGGTGCTGGCAAGAGCTGCCTGGAGTCTGTTCATGCGATCAGCTGAAATGAGAAAATCAAATTTAAATCATCAAGTCTGAACATGGCATTTAAAACGTTCCTTGGGAGTATATGGTCTAATTGTAGGAAAAGGAAACTGGTGCTAACCAAGGGTCTACATAAAAGAAGCAGAGCTAGGTTCTTTCATATACTATATCCTATTCAATCCTCGCATCAAGTCTGTAAGGTGGTCTGACTAAGAGAAAGAAACTTTTAACTTCTAAGCTGGTAAAAAGCCATAAATGTCTCCAGGTAAAGAGACAACAAATTAATAAGAAAATTTTTCTTGTACAAGGCCATCATACGAAGTCTAGAACGTGTTCTAATTTTGTATATATGTGTGTACACATAGAATATAAATGAGTATCAATGAAAGTACATGTGTAACTGTACCTATAAGTACATCTAAGAGCATGACTCTCTACCTGCTGGCTATTTATACCAGTACTCTTATCTTTAGGATCATTGTATGTAAAGCCATGTAAAGTCATTGCTCGTGACCAGTCAGTGTGTGATGACCTCGGCAGTCCTCATTACAAAGGGGTAGGGTCACACCGCTCTGAGTCCAAAAGCTACTCAAAGGTCACCTTAGACTCTTGGGACTATGAATCCACTCCTTCTTTTGGCTTGCCACCAACGATGGCAGCAGTGTGTTCTTCACCCCAACTCACCTGCAAGGTCTTCTAAACCTTGGAGGGGCAGGGCCACAGTCTCCAAGCGCTTCTTCAGCTCATCCTTGAGGTACTGCTCACCAATGAGCACTGATAGCTCATCGCAGAGTGCCTGCGCCTCCTTAATCTCCTGGTCTAACTGCTCCACGTCGGATCGAATCTCACTGGTCTCCTCCAGCTGCTGCTTCACAGCCTCGGGTTGGGTGCTGATGGCCGACTGGCCGCTCAGTCGCTGCCCAACTACCTTTACTTTCTCTGATAAGTCCTGCAGCAGCTCCTGGTACTGGGTACTTTTGACAACAGCTTGGTCAATTTGGTTGGAACGGGAATTGAGTTTGTCAGTCAGCTCAATCCACTTCTCATTGATGCTCTGGAGCTCCTTCTGCACTTGGCTGGTGGAAGCAGAGGCATCTCCAGGGCCTGTTAGGATGCCCTGAGCTGCCTCGTTCAGCTGCTCATGCTGCTGCCTGCGTGCTTCGAATTCCTTCAGCATAAACTGTGAGAGAAACGACACCACAATGTTTAGATAGAAAACAGATCTAAAAACAGTGTCAAAACACAAACTGATTTTAGATTGTGCCAAGTAGTGCCAACTCCTTTTGAAAATAAAGCAGAAAACTCCAAAGACCAGGCTACTGGGAAAATGTAGTATCACTTATTTAACAGCTGTTTAATAAAAAAAACCTTATTTTGAAAGGATCATTGATTGTGTCTGTTTTATTTCTCTTCCTTATTTGTCCTATAGTGTTTCAACATTAGTTACTAAGGTCCGCCTTGGTTGGGAAAACAAAGTTTGTTGACTGGATTGGCACTCATCAGCTCTGCCAGGCAAAACCCAGGCCTCTGAATGAGGAGCTTGGAACCCTGGGCCCCAAAGTGAACTATGTTACTGGCAGAGCTTGCCATTTCAACTCTAAATGCCCTGTTTTGCTTATTTCCTTTTTCAAACTTCCAACAGCACATATAAAGCTATACATTATAATAAAGCACAATTAAATAAAAAACTTCTTTAAAGCAAGTACTATTCCTTTTTACTCTTTTCTGTCCACTGCTTCGCTCATCAAAAAAGTTAAGATCACAGGTTCTGGAGTTAGACGTCTGGGTTCAAATCTTAATTCCATCACTCACTAAGCTATATAAACTTAGGCAGGTTTTTGAAAATTCCCCAAATCTCAGCTTCCTTATCTGTAATATGAGGATACTAAAGTACTTACTTTGCTGTTGTTGGGACTAAATAAGGAAACTTATGGAAAGTACTCAGCACTTACACTGTGTACAAATAGACATGCCAGCACCTCAAGGACTAATAGATGTGTAAATAATGAACTGTAATAGAACGCAACAGAAATTAAAATGCTAAAATGCTGACATGAAAGTGGAATTGTGAAAGCAAGAAGTAAAGGTGGTTAATTCCTCAGGGGATGACAAGCGTAGAAGAGGGAAACCAGGAAAGGCTTCCAGGTGATACTAAACGGTACACGAGTTCTCCCAGGGAACAGAGAGGGAAGCTGGTCAGAGGAGAGCCTGGGAGCAGCAGAGGCGCAGAGATCCTGAGATCTGTGAGCGCAGTGTGTTCGGGAAAGAACTCATTCTGGTGTGGGAAGAAGCCTGGGTACGTGGGGGACGAGCTGGCAAGACAAACAGGGACGAGACTGTGGAAAGCCTTATGCACCATAGCGAGCAGCCAAGAGCCACAGAGGCATTTTAATATACTCAGATATATGATTTACGAGGATAACCTGATAATTGTGTGGAGGGTAAACTAGACCAAGAAGCCTTTTAAGGGGCTGCTGTAATGGGAAGAGGCCCGAGATGTAGCCTACTAGCATGCAGAGTGGAGAGGAGAGGCTTAGAACAGTGGTTCTCA
This sequence comes from Antilocapra americana, assembly GCA_007570785.1. NCBI lineage: Eukaryota > Metazoa > Chordata > Mammalia > Artiodactyla > Antilocapridae > Antilocapra > Antilocapra americana. The sequence goes on along the minus strand of ML661382.1, from coordinate 1,431,148 downwards.
AATTGGGGTCTGGGGGCCCCTGGGAGTCCCTAAGCTCTTGCATGGCATCAGTAAGGTAAAAACTACTTTCGTAAATACTATTTACCTTTTACGATTCTTATTTTCTCACAACATCAGATATCACAACAGACTGAATGCAGAGGCAGACATGAAAATCTATGAGACTATTCTATTAAGCGAGACATTAAAAAAGTTACTTATTTATTCATTTCTGGCCACAGCTTGCAGGATCTTAGCTCCCTGACTAGAGTCTGAATCTGGGCCCTAGACAGTGAGAGAACTGAGTCCTAACCACTGGACCACTAAGGAATTCCCAAGTCAGACATCATTAAAGAGATTTGCAAAGATATAAAATGCCATTCTCATTCAATTTTTTTTACATTTTGGAAAATATTCTTTTTTCATAAAAATGTTTATGCTATGTTACGGTTGTATGACTATAATTTTAAAAATTAATTTATAAATTGCACATTAAAAAAATTGCCTGGTGTTTTCATACAGCTAAAATGAATAGGTATCAGCAGATGAACACAAGCTTTTCGGGATCCTCAATAATTTTTAAGAGGGTAAAAGGATTTTGAGAGCAAAATGTTTACTTTTGGAGTGGAAACCAAAGGATTAGAAAACCACTGGATTAGAAAATTTGTAAGGAGACTAAATAGGACTTAGTAATTAATTGGATGCAGAGGCTAAGAGAAAGGATTCTTTCAGAAATTAGTCTTAGGGGACTTAGCGAGTGGTGAGAAGATACAGAGCAAGTTTAGGGAAGAATATAGAACAAGGAAGTGTTCTGGGCAGGATTTCATCAGAAATGACATAAGGGACCAACCTAAATCTCACAGATATGAGACATGACATAAGAGGACCAACCTACATCTCACAGATCCTCAGGATCTCAGGTCCTGAGGTCTGATCAGCAGAAAATCTTTTAAGGAAAGACAGCAGATATAAAACCCTGCATGAAGTAATGTGAATCACTACCACTGGGGATTGAAAGTAAAACACGATTCTAACATTTAGTCAGAAGTTCCCATTTACCATCTGCTCATCTTGCTGCCTCGGTCAACGATATCAACAATACAGTTACTGAAGATTTGCCATTTGATAGGATGACAAAGACCTTACGAGCATCTCATTTAAAGTGAGGAAGTAGAGACTCTGAGAGGTTAAATGACCTGTCCAGGGTCATGTGAATCTACCTGTTGAGAGCAGCATTCAAACCCAGGTTCGTGTGCCTCTGAGTTGTTGGCTCGAAAGCTGTCAGGGAACTCCTCACCTGGACCTGTTGCTTTTGTGCATTCAGCATGTTGGGGTCAATAGACAGGGGACCCAGCACCCCCATCATCAGCTCTTTCTCCATCAGCCAGGGCCGGAGCTGGGATTCTGCAGCCTGGAAGCAGGCCAGATGACTTGCAGATTCCTCCAGCTGCCTTTGCCGAGCCATTGTCACCTCTGTGGCCCTTTCCCATCGGGAATCTGTAGAGAGGAAATGAGAGAACGGATTCCTCTATCCTCTTCAGCCACTAGCCGGGTCCCTAATATTCTACAGGAAATGACCCCTGGAGCATTATTCAATTTTTTTCAAGTTAAAAATAACCTGCATTTAATTTTAACTAAAGTCACAGTTTTGATTCGTGACTATGGTGGTGGTTTTATGAAACTACCCAAGGGATAAAACTTCAGAGAAGTAAATACATACACAATACATGTAAAATACCTTATGCAACGTATCTATTATTTTATAACCTGTTTTTAAACGTACTGATTAAGAACAGAACATCTCTCATGCCAGTAACTTTTTCATTCCAGTACACTTTCACCTACATCATTTATAATTTATAGTTTCACAGTATGAGTACAGTGTGTGTGTGTGTGTGTGTGTTAGTCACTCAGTCGTGTCCAGCTCTTTGTGACCCCATGGACTGTAGCCCATCAGGCTCCTCTGTCCATGGGATTTTCCAGGCAAGAATACTGGAGTGGAATGCCATTCTCTTCTCCATAAGTACAGTATAATTTATCTAATTCCTTCATTGAATGTTTAGGCTATTTCCTGTTTTTCATTTTTATCACCAAGGCTCTCTTTGTTACAGAAAGACGGTCAGTTTGACTTGCCCAAAGAAGCCAAACCTCTGACGCCTGGAGTGGACTCTCTGAATTTTTTCCATGATCAGGTTCATTCTCTAACCCTACCTGCCCTTCCTGCTGGCTTATGACAATTAACAAAAAATAATTCTTGTTTACTGGATGTGCTGAAAGCCTCTATTTGGTTGAGGACAAGCAATTTAGTGACTTTGTAACACCCTTGTGATAACATACTGAGCTCCTCTTGAGTTTTCTTCCAGTTTTCTGCTTCTTGTGAGTTGGGATACATTATCAGTAATTCAGCCAGGGCTTCCTTTACATTTTGGACTTTTGGAGAATTCTGTTCCAATTCAGCCAGGAAAGCCTAGGAGAAAGAACATCACACGCACCATAAGATTTCTGGACAGGAAACAAAGCTTGGAGTGTAGAGGAAATGACAGAAAGAAGGGGCAGCAATTACAGGCTCAACTTCTGATTCTCCCCACGACTTGTCTCATGATTTTAAGATACCTAACCTTTCTGCTTGAATTTTTACTTAAAAGGAAAAGCTAGATGGCAAGACCTGAATTTCTTTTATGTGACATACATTAGTAACCCAGTAAGAAAATAACTAATCCCTATAAACCAAAAGTGTCAGGAATTGATCCTAATCATGAAGATGGTAACAGTGATGCTTATGCAGTTGTAAAAGATGATATGCTAGGCTCAAATGGAATATTCAAATTTGGGGAAAAAACTGTTTACCAAACTTTTTACATGGTCTTATTTCTTCCACCATTTTCTCTAGTCCTACATGTCAATCTTAAGAATGAACTGCAATCATGGCAGTTTAGATCCCTCTAAACTGTGCTTTGATGGGATGTTTCGGCTATACCATCACATAGAAAAGAGATCCCATTCTCTGAGCTGATGTTTCTGAGGAGGGCTATTGTCCTTATTCTCCTTCTGCAGAGGGATCTGGTTTTGCTTTTCAATCTGATTTGTAACAACTTCCAATTTCATAGGCAAGAAAATTCTTTGGGAGGATTTAGGCATACTAGGCATTTGAAAATCAGACACTCTGCTCATCATGACTGGGTGGTTGGCCGTGTCTCCCTCTCAGGCCCCTGGACTCAGGCAGGAACACTAGTACAACAGGCCTTTCCTCTTAGTCGAGATGCAGCTATTGTGAACACAGTACCTTGTTAGACTCAGCCTGGGCTCTCACTGTCTCTGTCTTGGTTGGAGATGAAGAGGCATCCATGCCTTTCAGGACTTCCTCTTTTGATTCCAGCCACTGCAGCACCGAACTTGCCTCCTCCTGAACTTCGTGCATTCTGCGGAGGACAGCCTGAAGGCTCTCCTGGCGTTCCCGAAGCACTCCCCCAAGTTTCTCATATTTCAAGTTGACATCTGACATGTCACACTGGATTTCCGTCAGATCTAGCATCACAGAAACAGAAATCAGACTGGGAATAGCTCTCAAGTATCCCCACTGGTTCCTCACTAAATTATTCATCAGGATTAAGTATCTCTCCCACTCTTTCTAGTGAACTAGAGATTATCTTCCTGCTAAATCACATAAAAGTTCCTGTTTACAAACAAAAAGCAAAAGAGCTCTCATTAACCTGCTTTCTGATTTTAGCATGACATACTCAGATGTATCAATAAAATACTAAGTAAACACAGGAGCAGCAAAAGCAAAGGGAGTGAAGGATTTGAGGCATTCTTCTACTTCTTCTTTAAACTACAAAGAAAACTTGGCTGGGGGTCTGAGGGCTTGATTAGACCATCTCTAGTATAACGTCTTTATAATTCAAAGATTTGCATACATTTTCTTTCAAGTCTTTCGCTATTGGTCTTATCTAGTGGTCCAGTTTATTCACTTGCACCTTTATTTCACTGGCTGCCCATTGGTTTAGCCTTTAGCTAGCAACAAAGAGGCATCACGGTTACTTCTCCCCAGATTCTTACCCTTACAACCCATCCTAGCAGCAGTCTTTCCACACATACGGAAACACACACAGATGCCAACGGGAACACTGTCCTGACACACCCAACAAAGAGGCACTGTTGAAATGGCGTTCTCACCTTTGCAGGTGTGGTATCCGTTTACACTGCCTACAGAGCTTCCTACAGAGGGCAGTATGCAACCTGAGCAGAAGGACAGGGAGACAAACAGGGCGAGACAAAACGTGTTAGGCATACATACAGGCACCGGGTTTACTCTTTGGCACTCGCTGTAAGCTCAGGTATCCGGAAGTTAACACAGCACAAGACAACATACTCATGGAAAGAGACAAATCATTTTAGCTGCCAGGCGACAGTGTCACTAGGGGTGATTCAGCTCCTTAGCAGTAACATTACTAATCCTTTCTAGAGGAAATCCAAATTCCCTTCTTAAATCCCCAATTTGAATTCTTTGGACTCTGCCCTAATTTTGTGAAGCAAGTATTAGTAGAGTGACTAAGTCTTGAGACTGCGATCTGACATACTTTGGAATGAGGATTCACAATATAGCCAAAAAGGTTCGACTTTGACATCAGTGTTGTTCACCGTGATAAAAATAAACAGTAAGTACAATTAAGGACATAAAAAGCAGCCTTCTTTTACTAAAGACATAAAAGTGAGCCCTTCTTATATTGTTTCAAAAGATTCCCTGTCTTTTTTTTTTCTTTCATGACATTCGGCTCCCCTTCCCAGACCAGAAAACAGAAATTCTAAGTGCCAATAAATCTGGCTCATAAACATCCCATAAATTCTGTTTAGTGTCATTGGTTCTGTTTCTAATTACCACAATTTGACCTATATTCTCCCCAAGTTGATTTCTTATGTTTCAGGAGTATCGCAAGTAAGTAAAAACCAGATCATGCAATTACAAAGACTATAAAGAAATGTGAAGAATAGTCATGACATAATGTAACATTCCAAGGGCAGACTAAGGCTCTCACACGCACTAATTTCACCGTGGAAAAAGTTATCTTTGCGGTTATACTAGAAAACAGTGACAGCAAAATTTTTAAATGTTAAAATTTTTGTATTTTCAATTAAAAAATTAACACAAAGATCATATTCCACTTTAGTGTGGTGATGGCTGAAAAGGAACTGGACTAGTAATTTGAAGAAGGCAGTCTAGACAAGACTGTCACTAACTCAGTAAGTGAGCCTTAATCTGTGGACAGACTTGAGTACCTTCTCTGGGATATGAAGATAATCTTGTCAGCTTTCATGGGGTTACAGGTGAGAGGCAGTGAGGCAGTATATGTCAAAGAACTTTAGGACGCCAAAAGAGTTCACAGATGTAAGGGACTAGAACACTCGTGGGTTTTCAAAGATGGAAGACAACTTGAAAAGCACTCAGGGTAGTGATCTTCATACTGGTTTTCAAAATAACTAAGAAGGTGCTTTAGGGACTCTAAATGTTTGGTTTAACTTTAAGATTCAGCATATATTTCTACGTACTTATTAGAAATGGCAGTAAAACATGCACGCTCTATCATGGTGAATACCACATTAACCCAGTAGATACAGTCAATTATGCTGCTTTTTGGGGAGAATAAAGGAGCTCCTGCATCTCTGGGCATACATTTAACTGCTTTCTGAGGGTCACTGATGGGAAAAATTGCAGTTCTTCTCTAACTCTTTAAAATATTCAGCCTGACACATGCCTACTCATATGCAAAGAAAAACATCTATAGCACATGTGTATTACATAAAATGACAAAAAAGCTCAAAGCAGGCTCTCATCAGGTAGAACTGTGTAATAACAGAACTCTTAACACTTCACATAGTAAAGTGAACTTTTAAAAAGTTTTGCTATCATTTGCAGCTGTTTATCTGTGTGAAGTATTTTTTTGACACAATGCAACCAAGAAAAAAATGGAGAAATAAATCAAACAATGAAGCAGTCATTCAAAAATTCTTTTCTTTCCTTCAAATTTCTATATTTACTAAGATAACCTCAACACTCATTGATGAATTGATGAATCTCATAATATATAAATGCTATACATTCACTTTTAAGGGAAATTTATGCCAAAGTATTTTTATTTGTTTTATAAAGTATAGTTCTATAAGAGATTTAATTTTTAAATAGATGCTAGTAAAAAAGTTGAACAAGCACTGATCCAGTTCAGGAGTGAGAAAGCTTTAGTTCAAGAGCAAATCTGTCCCTCCACCTGTTTCTGTATACAAAGTTTCACTGGAACACAGCCACACCCATTCATTTATATATGGTTTATGCCTGCTTTTGTGCTACAATGGCGAAGACATGTAGTGTGGCAGAGACCATATGGCCCACAAGCCTAAAATATTTACTCTACGGCCCTTTATAGAAAAAGTTTGCTGAGTGATGTCACAAAAGTCACTGAACTTAGACGTTTAAGTGTTAGGAAATAAAAGTCACCAATTCCCTGAAATGCTTCTAGGTTATTCCAAGACATCTTTGGTTATTCCAAGACATCTTTAAAACTTTAGGATACCAAAGGAAACTAGCCATTCTCAGGAGCAAAAAAGAAAGCAAACTTCGCTCTTACTATTTAAGGGACTATGGGAGTGCGTTAACACAGTCTGGAAATAAAATCTAGGAGATCCCAGTCAACAACCAGCAAGTAACTGTGAGCTCGGGATGCTCTGTCTGAAAGACTCAATTTGTAAGAGACTATTCATATATCTGGGCACACTCTTTGTAAGTACTTCCAATAAGTATGCCAGTTTCTGGGGTACCAATACTGACTCCTAAAAACCTAGCCTCGCCTAAGATATGCTTATACTCTCCAGGGCTGACCCCAATTTAAAGTTAATGGATATCCATGCTATTTACATATTTAGAAGAGGGAAATTCCTCAAAATGGAAAATCCTATTTTAATCCTTCTATGTTCATTTGTCAGTTCTATGTGGGCCAACTAGTCCCTTTACTTTCTCCCATCATGGGAAGAGATTCTGTAAAATGGAGCAATGTTATAAAGCAAAGGGGAAAACAGATCAGGTTGCGTGGGGAAGACAGCCTCCTTTGTGAAGCCTCCTTTGTTCTCATATCCAACCTTGATTCTAACTTTCATTAAACAAGGGGTCATCATCAAAGGCCAAAGGAAAGAATGATGTTTATTCAATACTTTTTCAAGAGCCTGCACTCACCGGTCTTGGCTTGAGAATCAGGTGCTGTGATCTCCATGATGAGATTTTCTAAAGAAGTACCTTTACAATTGATTTCTTCTACCAAAGGCCCCTTACTTGTCCAGTCCTCTAGGAGATCCTGTTTAAAGAACAAAATAGCAGAATGTAATATCTGAAGGCTTTCTCCTCATAATTATGGACACCTGTTCTACATAAACTTCCCAGAGTTTTGATAAGCATTAAGTAACCATTTTCATTTATTCAGTCATTTCAAGAACTTGGTTTGGCCAGCCAAGGAGAATTATATCCTGGAATATCCAAGATTTTCTCATTCATTCATTCATCAAGCAAAAAAAAAAATTGTTTTTGAGCATTTACTATACACAAGGCATCATGCCAAGCACTGGGAATACAAAATAGGATTATGACACAGTTCCCAAACCAAAAGCTCAGATTATCAATTATAATGTGATAAATGATATTACAGAAACATGGAGAGCCGTTAGACGCTTAAGCACACAAAAGGAGACACATCTAACTGCCTGAAAGGAGGAAAGCTTGGCATTAAGATAAAGAGTTTGCCACGTGGACAAAGGGAACACCACACACGTAAAGAACGTAAAGGAAATGGTGTTGGAAGGTAAGATGAGGCCTAGATACTGAGACATAGAGAAATACCCAGAATCATAGACTACACTTTGCCTTTTCAAGGGAACTTTATATTGGGTTTGAAGTCAGAGCTCTAGCCGTCACAGAAAGCCGTTACGAAACAATGACATCTGCTCTGATGTGTCTGGCAGTGTTGTCCCTAAGCAGTGAACTGCCTGCTATAGAAGTAGAATTTTACTCCTTTCCCAGAAAGGACACGATCCTAGCCTTCCAGCCCTTCCTCCGCACTGAATTCCTGCTTAAGCTTTTGACTTAAAGCTGCAGAGCAGCCGCAGAGAAAGACGCGGAGCCACGAACATCTGGCAAGCTCATGGGCCGACCTTCAAACTGAACCTTGTCAGTGCAGACGCTGTCAGTTCTTTTATTAGTCACTCTTGATTCCAAACAGCCACAGTTCTCAAACTGTGCACCGACTCATACGATATTTTAAATTTTTGAGGGAAAAACAGTGACATCTGTTGGTCACCATGTGAACAACTACTGTTAAGCTGTTTGGATCTGACCACTTAGCAAGCGAGGTTTTTCAGGTTTTGTTCTTGCTGGCCTTGAGGTGCCATGAAAAGTGTCTTGAAACATAGAGGAACCAAGAAATCAGGGAACCCCTGTCCTAGGGGAGCTCTCCACAGCAAATGCTCCTGGCACCCTCTCTGTGAAAACAACTACACTCTTCTCTTTCTTCTGTTCAGGATACATTCTGTCTTACTAAGAAAATAAGGGCAAATGCACGAGAGTTAGGTGGAGGCTGGTTTCAATACAAATGAGAAAGATGTTAAAGGTGCACATGGAGCTGGATGATCAAGACAGCAGAGGAGATCTTGCAGCAGATGGGAGAAAGGTGGGTACCGCCCTTGTAGGTGTCTTCCCACCAGCTGACTCTAACTTCCCCTTAATTAGTTACGGAGAAATTCTCTCCATTTTCTGATCCCATGTCTGGCACTTGCTCCCATATAACTAACGTCTAATTCTCAAACACATGAGAGTGTAAGCTTCACAAGACTGGACTCTGATGACCACCTTTCCTGTGACCTGCCACAGCATGACAGGCATCCCCCTAAAGAGCTGAAACTTTACAGGTATCATTCCCAGATTTTATTTTTAATTTTGATTTTTAAATAGGAGATGTTTCGGTGCTAAGTGCTTTGACAGGGGTAGGAGGAACTCACGTGAAGAGCATGGAGGCACTGCTGTTTGATACAGATGGATAACTTGGGGTTTCTCATACCACACCCCAACCACAGACTGAAATGCGTACATACAAGCTTCCAAACTGCTGTCTAGCCTGACTCCTGGAGATCCTCTTGTTCACCTACCTTCAGGTGTTCAATCTGCTTTTCCAGCTCTTTAGTACTCATGAAAGCCTCTGCAGGTGGAATATTCCCTTCAGTTTCCTTCAGCCATTTCTGGAAAGTCCTAACCAGCTTCCGGAATTCATCTAATTGCTCCTGGCAAGATGATGCGTCTTCCTCTCTGTCAAGGGAGACATTTTGTTACTTGCCGGATGAAGCTCTGTAAAGAAGTCAACGTGAACTAAAACTAGGTTCATTCTAGGACTCCAGGCATCAGTTTCCTAACAGGGCCTTCCCATCTCATAATCTTTTCCATGGCAGCTCTGGCTAAACAACCACATATAATGTAGGAGAGCATCAAACTAAGGAATCTGTTGCCCTTGTTTGGACATTTCTGGGGAAAGGAGTCTTCAATCTTACTTGAGGCTAAAGTGAAAGTGAGCAAAACTAAAGGGAGCCTGCTATTTAGGTACTGTGATACAATGGAAAGAATGCAGGCTTTGGATCTCAAGTCCAGCTCTGCTACTTTTTAGGTCTTTGACTCTTTTAAGGCCCAATTCACATGCTAATTCCTTTAGCAAGGAAGATGCCAAAACTGAGGCTCAGAGAAGTTAGGCTAAGCACACCCAAGAGTCAAATAAATCAAGGAGAAAGAATTCAATTTTGAAATTAAGTTTTGGAAATGGTCACATCTGTTAGACGTCAGACCAGAGATCCTGGTTCTTCATATAGCTACAGGCCCTCCACAGAGGCAAAGAAAGACGAGACCTGCTTGGCCCGTGTCCTGTCCCCTTCACCTGCATTAAATAACCTGCTGCTCACAGTGGTGATTTGAGCAACTGCTTTCCTCTAGTCACTAAAGCAGTCATCTGCCAAATCGAGAAATTTATAGCTAAACCAAGAAAAGTCTTTTCAAACTTTTAAACCCACATGAGGCTTTCTGAGGAGGGACTATAGCTTTTCAACAATGAGCCAATAACCTGAAATCAGCCACCTGTGTCATACATTCCCATATTTGCCTTCAAAGAAGAATCCAGAAACTCCTCCATAACAGCAACTAAACTGATCAAAACCAGCAATGTGAGTGCCAAATAACCTCTAATTATGTCTGTGAACTCTCTTCCATTTTTTCTCATTATTTCTAATCGTACCACAATCCTTGCTGTCTCAGATTTGTTCTGTTTGGTCCATGTGACCTGGGCTTTCCCCTGTACAGAGCAGGAAGTGCACCCCATTACTGAGAAGGAACTTACTATTTACTAACAGAAAGACTACGAAGTATTACGTAGACCGAATAGCTTTGTCTGAAAGAGGCACTTTCCAATCCCTTACAGCTCAGTAGCAGAATTTTGATGCTATCTTTTCTGGTGAAGGAGAAGTCATTGACACACATATGAAGACTCACCTTTCTTTAATTGTCTTCTGTAGCTCTGCGAAGTCCTTTTTGAGGTTCTGCACCCTGTTCTGGTGCTGGGACAGGTCCAGAGCAAAGCCACAGGAGCTCAGGTCAGTGACTAGGTGCTCGAGAGTATCCAGCTTCTCCTGTTGGTCTTCCATTTCCAAATTGAGCTCCTGTCAAGCAAACAAGGAAATGTATTCAGTCCTCTGATCTCTATAAATACTCAAGACTCTCAAAGAATGAAAGATATCCAGACTAAAGCTGGGACCAATTCTCTCTAATCTGTAGAAAAAGAGGGAACAAGGACTTCCCTGGTGGTCCAGTGGTTGGGAATTGCTTGCCAATGCAGGAGGCATGGGTTTGATCCCTGATTTGGGAAGATTCCACATGCTCAAGGGCAACCAAGCCCACGTGCCACAACTACTGAACCTGTGCTCTAGAGCCCAGGAGAGGCAGGTACTGAGCCCGCCCACCCTAGGGCCCATGCTCTGAACAGGAGAGGACACCACACTGAGAAATCCATGCACTGCAACTAGAGAAAGCCCACATGCAGCGGTGAAGCCCTAGGGCAGTCAAAAATAAATACACTGGAAAAAAGAGAAAGAGGGAACAAGAATTGAGCATGTTCACTGTGTTGATTGCTAGATCAAATCATAAAATATGTAGGGTTTCTCCAATCCACTTGAGAGTGGCTAGAAATTAGAAAGGAGCCTCGTCTCCTTTAAACAAATCTTTAAAGAATCCAGAGGCAGCATGATGGAATAAAAAGAATATGTTTCTGGTGTAAAAAAGATGTGAAATTCAATCATGGCTTTGTCACTAACTAGTCTATGATCTTAAGCTATTAAACTTCTCTAAGCTTTCATAATCTGTCTATTCTTTAAAAGAGGTAAACACGCTCTTTACTGTTATTTAACACTGTATTCATGATATTGGCCAATGCAATTGGGTAAGGAAAAACATTTTGTGGCATAATAGTTTGTGAAGAAGAGATAAAACAGTATTTGCAGATCACATGAAAGTATATTTGTAAAATCTCAGAGAATCAACAATATAACCAGATTGAAAAGTGAAATAATCCAAGGGAGAAGAATATAAACTCAACATATTAAAATCAAGAATAACACAATAGCAGCATAAAAGGTACAATTTTAAGGATCAACTAATAAGAAATGTACAGAACCTTTACAAATAAAACTTTAAAACATGTCTGAACGACATGAAAGCAGACCTGTAAAAATGCAAAAATGTCCATAAAGATGTGTGTATGTGTGTGTATGTATGTATGCTTATGCATGTTGTGAAAAAGTGAAGTAATGTGACTCAAATAAAAAGTGACCAACATTTTTCTCTAAGATTGATAAAGCTGATTCAAGTGTTCACATGAAAAAATAAATGTACAACTACAGCTATGAAAAATCCTAAAAAAGAAAAAAAATTGGGGAGATTAGCCTTATCAGATAGTAAGACATACCATAAATCCTCTAGAATGTTAACAGAAAGACCAGTGAAATAGAACAGAAAATCAAGAAACAGACTTGAATACAAATGTTCAGTTCAGTCGCTCAGTCATGCCCGACTCTTTGCGACCCCATGAACTGCAGCACGCCAGGCCTCCCTGTCCAACAACAACTCCCGGAATCTACCCAAACCAATGTCCACTGACTTGGTGATGCCATCCAGCTATCTCATCCTCTGTTGTCCCCTTCTCTTCCTGCCCTCAATCCTTCCCAGCATTAGGATCTTTTCCAATGAGTCAACTCTTCACATCAGGTGGCTAAAATATCAGAGCTTCAGCTTCAACATCAGTCCTTCCAATGAACACCCAGGACTGATCTCCTTTAGGATGGACTGGTTGGATCTTCTTGCCGTCCAAGGGACTCTGGAGAGTCTTCTCCAACACCACAGTTCAAAAGCATCAATTCTTCAGTGCTCAGCTTTCTTCACCGTCCAACTCTCACATCCATACATGACTACTGGAAACACCATAGACTTGACTAGACAGACCTTTGTTGGCAAAGTAATGTCTCTGCTTTTCAATATGCTATCCAGGTTGGCCATAACCTTCCTTCCAAGGAGTAGGTGTCTTTTGATTTCATGGCTGCAATCACCATCTACAGTGATTCTGGAGCCCAGAAAAATAAAGTCTTTCACTGTTTCCACTGTTTCCCCATCTATTTCCCATGAAGTGATAGGACCAGATGCCATGATCTTAGTTTTCTGAATGTTGACCTTTAAGCCAACTTTTCCACTCTCCTCTTTCACTGTCATCAAGAGGCTCTTTAGTTCCTCTTCACTTTCTGCCATAAGGATTGTGTCATCTGCATATCTGAGGTTATTGATATTTCTCCCGGCAATCTTGATTCCAGCTTGTGCTTCATCCAGCCCACCATTTCTCATGATGTACTTTGCATATAAATTAAATAAGCAGAGTGAGAATACACAGCCTTGACATACTTCTTTTCCTATTTGGAACCAGGCTGTTGTTCCATGCCCAGTTCTAACTGTTGCTTCCTGACCCGCATACAGGTTTCTCAAGAGGCAGGTCAGGTAGTCTGGGATTTCTATCTCTTTCAGAATTTTCCACAGTTTATTGTGATCCACACAGTCAAAGGCTTTGGCATAGTCAATAAAACAGAAATGGATGTTTTTCTGGAACTCTCTTGCTTTTTTGATGATCCAGCGGATGTTGGCAATTTGATCTCTGGTTCCTCTGCCTTTTCTAAAACCAGCTTGAACATCTGAAAATTCACAGTTCATGTATTGCTGAAGCCTTGCTTGGAGAATTTTGAGCATTACTTTACTAGCATGTGAGATGAGTGCAATTGTACAGTAGTTTGAGCATTCTTTGGCATTGCCTTTCTTTGGGATTGGAATGAAAACTGACCTTTTCCAGTCTTGTGGCCACTGCTGAGTTTTCCAAATTTGCTGGCATATTGAGTGCAGCACTTTCACAGCATCATCTTTCAGGATTTCAAATAGCCCAATTGGAATTCCATCACCTCCACTAGCCTGGTTCATAGTGATGCTTCCTAAGGCCCACTTGACTTCACATTCCAGAATGTCTGGCTCTAGGTGAGTGATCATACGATCATGATTATCTGGGTCATGAAGATCATGGTTTTCCCTACTTTCTGCAATTTAAGTCTGAATTTGGTAATAGGAGTTCATGATCTGAGCCACAGTCAGCTCCAAGTCTTGTTTTTGCTGACTGTATAGATCTTCTCCATCTTTGGCTGCAAAGAATATAATCAATCTGATTTCGGTGTTGACCATCTAGTGATGTCCATGTGTACAGTCTTCTCTTGTGTTGTTGGAAGAGGGTGTTTGCTATGATCAGTGTGTTCTCTTGGCAAAACTCTATTAGCCTTTGCCCTGCTTCATTCTGTACTCCAAGGCCAAACTGGCCTGTTACTCCAGGTGTTTCCTGACTTCCTACTTTCACATTCCTGTCCCGTATAATGAAAAGGACATCTTTTTTGGGTGTTAGTTCTAAAAGGTCTTGTAGGTCCTTGTAGAACCATTCAACTTTAGCTTCTTCAGCATTACTGGTTGGGGCATAGACTTGGATTACAGTGATAATGAATGGTTTGCCTTGGAAACGAACAGAGATCATTCTGTCATTTTTGAGACTGCATCCAAGTACTGCAATTCAGACTCTTTTGTTGACCATGATGGCTACTCCACTTCTTCTAAGGGATTCTTGCCCACAGAAGTAGATACAACGGTCATCTGAGTTAAATTCACCCATTCCAGTACATCTCAGTTTGCTGATTCCTAGAATGTTGACGTTCACTCTTGCCATCTCCTCCTTGATCACTTCCAATTTGCCTTGATTCATGGACTGAACATTCCAGGTTCCTATGCAACACTGCTCTTAACAGCATCAGACCTTGCTTCTATCACCAGTCACATCCACAACTGGGTATTGTTTTTGGTTTGGCTCCATCCCTTCATTCTCTCTGGAGTTATTTCTCCATTGATCTCCAGTAGCATATTGGGCATCTACCGACCTCGGGAGTTCATCTTTCAGTGTCCTATCTTTCTGTCTTTTCATACTGTTCATGGGGTCCTCAAGGCAAGAATACTGAAGTGTTTTGCCATTCCCTTCTCCAGTGGACCATAATCTGTCATATGACATTTTGTATATGATACATATGACATTTTGTATATGATAAAGACAGATTCTCAAATCACTGGGGTAAATACAGATTTTTCAAATAAATGACATTGGGAACAACTAGATAATACTTTGGGAAAACACAAACTTGAATTCATATTTCATATGTACTTCAGAATAAACTTAAATTATTAAAGTATTAGAATTTTAAAAAGAGAGGAGTAAAAAAGAAACCATGTAGGTAGAGTTCATCATAACCTGAATGTGGCAAAAGGCTTTCAAACTATGACTAAAAATACATCTTCAATGAAAGAGTGATACCTCTAGTCTCAAACTATACTACAAAGTTACTACAACTATACTACAAAGTAATCGAAATAGTATGGTACTGGCAAACACACACACACAAAGACATATACATCAACGGAACACTATAGAAAGCCCAGAATATAAATGGATAAAGATGATGTTATACACCACACACACCCTGGAATATTACTCAGCCATAAAAAGCACGACATCTTGCCATTTGTGACAACATGGATATATCTAGAGTGTATGATGCTAAAGGAAATAAAGCAGCTGGAGAAAGACAAGTACTGTTCATCTCATTTATATGTGAGATCTCAAAAACAAAACAAGGGAACAAACAAAAATGAAAATAGATTCATAAATACAGAGAACAAACAGGTGGTTGCTAGAGGGAAGAACAGTGGGTGGATGGCAGAAACAGATGAAGAGAAGTAAGAGGTGTAAACTCCTAGTTTTAAAATAAATTTAAATCACAGGGATAAAACATATAGCATAAGGAATATGGTCAATAACACTGTAATAACTCCGAGTGTGGACAGATGTTTACTAGCCCTGTCCTGGTAATCATTTCATATTGTATTGAAATGTTGAGCCACTATGTTGAACACTTGAAACTAACATAATATTGTATGTCAACTATATTACTTCAATTAAAAAAAAATGATAAAATCTACTGTGTAAAATTTAACAAAAATTTTACATGACCAAAAAACATCCTAAGGAAAGACAAAAGACAAACTGTGAGAAAATATGGCACAAATGAACTTACCTACAAAACAGAAAAGACTCACAGATGCAGAAAACAGACTTGTGGTTGCCAAGGGGGAGTGGAGTAGGGGAAGGAAGGACTGGAAATTTGGGATTAGCAGATGTAAACTATTATATGTAAAATGGATAAACAACAAGGTCCTATTCTATAACGCAGGGAACTATATTCAATATCCTGTGACAAACCCTAGAGATATTAAAAAAAAAAAAGAATGTCTATAACCAAGTCACTATGCGGTGCAGCAGAGATTGGCACAACATTGTAAATCAACTATACTTCAATTAAAAAATTAAAAATAAAATAAAAATGGATAACAAAAAAAGAGAGAGAGAGAAAGATTTCCTAATTCTACCCACTGAAAGGACCTAGAAGCAATGGCATCCTAGTGGCTCAGGCAGTCTCTGGATTTTGATGTCTGAATATAATTCTCCAGTAAAAATAGGCTTCCTGGGAGAAACAGGTGATTTCAGGTACAGGGCAGGGAAATTACAAGGTGATCATGACACACCGTGCCAGAAAGTAAGACAGCACTCAGATATGGTAGGGACATGTCAGGAAGACACCAGGAGGCAGCTGACAGGGGCTCTCATGGACCAAAAACGGGAAACTGCTTGAATATAACAAAGAACAGTAATGATAGTGAATATGGGACCCCTAGTGACACTCTTTCATACATTTATAAAGACAAAGGAAACAGCATTTGGTAGATCGAGATGAAAAGTATCCCAGTGTTTATTGTGCTATTGCTTTTACTCTTCTAGAATTTGAAAAATTTTTAGAACAAAAAGTGAGGAGAGCAAACCAACCAAAACAATGAGATCACAGTACAGTATGGAAAAGGTTACATATCTGGATAAACCCAAGGGAGTGAGGTGGGCATATGGCAACGCTACGGTACTACACGTGGGTATGCGGGCAGCTGCAGCCACTCTGGAGCTCAAGTTAGCCACCACGTGATCAAATTGAGCACAGGCGTATACTGTGAACCCGCAGTTCTACCTGGATACACACCTGTATCTGTGGAAGGTAGTATTTTCAGCTCTGCCTACTAGGTATATGGTAGGATTACACTTTTCTACCCACCTTGAAAGCCAGGTATGATCATGTGAAACTTGCTTTGACTAATAAATTGTAAATGGATATGATATGTCCTCTTCCCCTTAGAGTAGTAATCATGAAAACACATGTCAGGATGAAGTTTCCATCAGCTTTAAAGACCGAGTGATTATGGTGAGCTAGGTATCCCCGCTGATCTGGGCTGAACCCGTGCTATGAGTGAAAAATAAAGCTAGGCTGTGTTTTTAAAAAATGAACAAACAATACTGAGTTTACAGGACGGCTGTGAGAATTCTTTAAGACAATGCGGGTCAAGTTTCCAGTATACTGACTAACATATTACGTGCTCGGTAAACACTTGTTTCTTCCTTGCCCTTCCCTCCCCTTTATTCCACCGATCGGGCAGATAGGGCCTCACCTGGATCTGTTGGAAGAAATGTGCAATGTCCTGATCTGGCTGATTCCCAGAGGCCAGCAGCCGGCTTTTGTTTTCCATGAATTGCTGCAGCTTCTCAGAGAGATGTTCAAACATCTCTGCCTGGGGCAGAAGCTTCTTCAGGGAGCTCTCCTTTTCTTGCTGCTGAAGACAGAGCTGTTCGAAGCGCTGGCTCACCTCAGCCAGCTTGCCCTGAAGCACAGCGGCCGTGGTGCTGTCTGCTGTCTCCAGGAATCGGGTCACCATGTCACGGGTGGCCTCCAAGCTGCTCTTCTGCCGAGCAATGTCTTGCTTCAATTTCTGTCATCAAGAGCATATCTGTCAGCTCTGGGCTCACTTATTCTGGGACATCTGAGCCACAGACTAATAAAACTTCTAGTCAGTACATCCTCACCTCCTCAAGGAGGCTTGAAGGACTGCAACTGAACCTTCAGAACATCATCCAGACTCTTAGTTCTCCACCCCA
Source organism: Antilocapra americana (assembly GCA_007570785.1). Taxonomy (NCBI): domain Eukaryota; kingdom Metazoa; phylum Chordata; class Mammalia; order Artiodactyla; family Antilocapridae; genus Antilocapra; species Antilocapra americana. The sequence goes on along the minus strand of ML661382.1, from coordinate 1,413,458 downwards.
GGCCACCAGTGACTTTGCTATTACTACTGTCCCTCAAGTTTACCAGTGGTTTGGAAATTAAGCAGACATACCTTTACATTGCTTAGTCATCATCTCTAAGTCTATTAGAATATTCATGGAAATGCATTCTTTTCCTGATACTTTTTCCAAATGGAGTCACTATGGTAGGTGGCAAATATATCCTCTATGCTAACTCCGGGGGCACAGGTCTCACCATGTTGGTGGCCAGGGCTTCCTGGATGACTCCTGATGACAGCGACACCACCTGCTCCTCTTCCAGGTTATTTTCAACTTCTCTGATGGACTGCAACAAGCTGTCCAGGCTTTCCTGGACACTCTGAGACTGGGCAATTGCCTTCTGCAGCAGAGCAGAGCGCTCCGCAAGGCTGCTGGAGAGGCGCTGGAAATGGCTGAGTATGGAGTCTGGAAAATCAAGGCCACGACAAGAGAAAGTGGAGACAATTTTTCTGTTGCACTTTTTAAAAAAATGTATTTAAATTGTACATGTTACTTATTATAACAGTGGACATCAAGACAAACAGAATAAGCTTATTTGAACCAAATTCAATTAGCATTGCATATTTAGCACCTACTAGGTGCCAAAAATTGTGCTCAGTGCTGAGGGCTGAAGATTATTATGATAAAGTCCCTGCCTTCCACAAACCTTAGAACTCTAAAAGAGAGCGCAGGTGGTAGAAGGTATATCAATTAACCATAAAAATAAAATCACAAGGGCTATATTAGTACTAGGAGTACTGTACTAGAGAAGCCAGAAGAAAAAGTTATTTCTTATCTTTTACTTCTTGGGGATGGGGGTGGGGGTGGTGTCAGGAGTTTACCAAGGAAGTAACTTCCTGGTTACATCTAGAAGCAGGAGCAAGATTTCATCATACACAGTAAGCACTAGATAAATGTTAGCAGCTAAGAAACAGGACAAACTTCAGGGGGAAAGCAATGAGGAAATGACTAGCTCATTTGGGAAAGGAAGGAAGTCGGGCGTGGTAGGAAGGCGAGGGTCTGCGGATAAAGGGCTGAAGCCAGGCCACGAAGGCCTCCTATGGTATGAGATTCAAGTTCATTAGCGGCTTAGCTCTTTGTGCTCGGATCCGCAGCTCCTCGCCAGCAGCACAGACGCTTGTACACCAGTGGGAGGTATCACAGAACACAGGGACACACTTGGAGGTAGGGGAGCACTCTGGCCATTGCTGTTTCATACCTGTAGTTTCGTGAACATGCTTGTGGTCTGGGGCTGGCTCCCCTTCAATTTCCATGAGGTCGTGAGCTACTTTTTGGAGTTTTTCTACAGGTACTTGGTGCTCAGCCAATTCCTCCTGCAACTGCTGCTTGTCCATGAAAGAGGACAAAAGAAAACCATTAGAGTGAAGTAATCAAAGCTGGTTTCTAGGGACAGAGAGCTACTGAGCAGCTCTGTAGAATAATTCTGTTTATCCACACCCACAAATGTCAGAATATAGTGTTCAGGAATCAGATCTCGTCCAAGGCATCCCGACCCCTGCCTTTCACCTCTGCAAGCACGTGCTTTGCGGTGGGGGCACTCTGGGCTGTGTGGAACAAGAGCCTGTGCCCTGGCTCACCTTTGTGGTTGCAAATTGCTGTTGCAGGACCCCAGGGTCAGAGGCAACTGTATCCGAGAGGAGCTTCTTCACACTGGCCTCGCAAGCTTCCATCCAGGCTTGCAGGCTGTCGGCGCTGCTCTGAAACTGCTGATAGTGGCCTAGGAGCGTGTTCAGGTGAGCGCCCAGGCGTGTGCACTGTGCCAGAGAAGGAAGGGAAAGCAGACCAAAGCAGATCAGGCCAGAGGCAGCAGCCTCCCAGGCAAGCCCAGAGAGGCCTGACTGTGCTCCAGGGCCCTGACCGTGACTGCAGGGAAGGGTAGGTGAGCCTCCACAGGGAGACGGGAGCAACCATTTTCTACATGTGGGTCCTGACTGATTCATGCTACCCACCCCAACTTTACTATATACCGTGGAAGACTCAATGAGTTGTATGACAGGCTATCAATGAAATACACATCAAGCTGCAGGCAAAGGTGGGGATCAAAGGTACAAAACATTTTCCCTTTGGGAACGTTAAAGATGTTGGCAGAAATATAAGACAGGTAGAAAGAACTAAGTGGATTCTGTATCTTGGGAGCTAAAGGAAGTTCTCTGATAGGCAGGAAGATTAAGCTTTGCCCTAAATGTTCTCTGTCCAGGAATGAAGAATATGTATTTGGTTTAAGTTTCCCTGTGCTCTGTCTCTTGGGAGTCGTGCCTGCTGGTCAAGATACAGGGAGGGGATCACTCTCACCTTCACCACTGGAGTGAGACATACCCTTAGATCGTGCTCAGGTCGAGCATTAGCCCCTGGGCCTCTGCATTTTTTTTTTCCCCCAGAGGCTCATAAAGACATTCTACAAATCCACTTGCTCACTGTGTCCTGAGGTTCTTACTGTAAGCCCCAGGAACCACCCACGGTTGTGTGAGGGCTGCCAGGACTGTTGCACCAGGGGGCTGCCAGATACCTCTCCCATACCTTTGAATGGAGAGCACTGTATCTTTCTGTTGCATCTTTCAGCTTGTCCTTTACTAAGGTTCCAGTTGCTGATGGTTCTCTGCCATCCTCGAGGCTGGTTTCTGTGTCCAAGACCTTCTGTCCTGAGATAGTCACAAATCTCAAGTCTCCTTTGTGGGAAATGACATCCTCTGAGAAGCTCCCCTGCCGCTTCAGCAGGGCAGGAAGGGCCTCGGGGCTGCTGCCTCCCTGATGCATGCTCTCCAGCTCTTTCTCGGACCGTTCCAGCCAGTTCTCAAACTCCCGATGGTCCTGCAGAAACTTCTGCAGCTCGTCCCGCAGTGTCTGCATCTGCTTCAGTTCTGCCTCCGACTGCGCCAGGGAAGTCGCATACTGCTCCTTCAGCTCTCTGAGCTTCTCTTGCAGCTGCTGCTGTTCCTCGGGCGTGAGGCTGTGGCCGTGCTGGTCCAGGAAGGCCTGGGCTGACTGCGTAGCCAGGATGAAATTCTGCTGCTGAGATAGCAATTCTTGGTGACGAGCCTGGCAAAAAAAAACCCAAACAAAGTACTATCAGTAGGGACACCACAGTGACTTGGGAGAGACGGAAGTAGGGAGAGATCTCAACAGACCACTTTTCCAGCTGCTCAGATGTCACCAGTCTCTCTGACTTGCTAGGTATTATGCCCTGTGCTAATCCCAGGTGAACTGATTTACCTAGGATCTGATGTGCTATTTCATCTGACTTGGCCACCATCTGCAGTGCAGCTGGATTATATAATTCCCGTATCAAAGAGGGGATGAGTGAACGCCGAAAAGGTGTTGTACATCTTAACTGAAGTCATGTAAGGAGTTATGGGACAAACTGTGACTAGAACTGGAGTCTCTTCACTAAACTACCCCAGGTCAAAGAGAAGGCACAAACGGCCAACTAAACTGCCCACACTGATGGAAGGAGTGGGCAATCTTCACGACATACATGTGACAGCACAGAACAGGTCATTTGCAAATGCTAAGCTGTGAAACACATCACTCATATATCCTTGAAGAGTATTCCTACTAGAAAATATCTTGGGAAATGAGTTTTTCAGATACACAATGTGTACCTTAGTAAGAACAAACTGTATTTCTGCATAGTACAGACGGTACAGGTAGTCGGTGCTTTGTGCTAGGTTTGTGTGCGGACATGTGGATCTTTTCCCCATTTAGAAAATGGAACATAAGTTCTTTGAGGACAGCTGTGGTTGCTTTGTGTTTGTTCCTAAAATGTTCTTCCCTAGGATGACAGAGACAGTGGGTGCTTAGGAAGTGTTCCTGACTATCTGTACTGTGAATGCTACTCCCGAGAGAAGGACAATGGCAACCCGATAGCTTCAGCTCCTGATGCCATCTCAGGGAAGCTGGGGTGACAAATATATCTGGCTGAAAGAGAAGGAGGGGCCAGCACTACAGCTTGTCTGTGAACCACAAGATGTCCCCATGCTTATCCACCCAAGGTAAGGGGGCTCCCTGCCTAGCTAGGATGGAGCTGCCAGCAAGTAGTATCAGGCAGCCCCTGTGACAGCAGGACCATTTCCGCTCTGTGCTAAGACTGCCAGGGCTTTAGGGCACACACTACAATGGATCTGCCAAGCGCAGGAAGTAGCTTGCAAGAGGCAGAAATTCTATGAATATGAAATACGGCAATGGCCCACACAGGCTGCTCAACAGAAGCATTCCAGCTAAGCCAATTTTATTCGCTATAAAGGTGTCACTACTAACATACGTGACCCACGTGCTTTCCAAGTTCCCTGAATATATAAGAGCCTTTTGATCACGTACTACAATATGCCTGCATATGCCAGTTAATATCTTGGAGATGACGGATCTGGTTGGTTTACTGGTTTATCTCCAATGCCTGTCACACAGTGGGTTCTTGATAATTGCTGAATGAATAAATGAGTAGAGAAAAGTAAGAAGTGATTTCTTGAGAGCATCAGGGAACCATTAAAAGAGTTAAGCAGAAAGACAGCATTTAAGAAAGCTCACTTAGGAGTATGGAATGGACTTGAGGGTAAAAGTCAAGAGGCAAGGAAACCGGAATTGGAGCCTATTATCCAGAGTGAAGTAAGCCAGAAGGAAAAACAAAAATACAGTATACTAACGCATATATATGGAATTTAGAAAGATAGCAATGAGAACCCTGCATGGGAGACAGCAAAAGAAATGCAGATGTATAGCACAGACTCGTGGACTCTGTGGAAGAGAGCAAGGGTGGGATGATATGGGAGAATGGCATTGAAACATGTTAATTATCATATGTGAAATCAATTGCCAGCCCAGGGTTGATGCTTGGGGCTGGTGCATCGGGATGACCCAGAGAGAGGGAATCAGGAGGGAGGAGGGAGGCGGATTCTGGAGGGGGAGCATATGTGTACCCATGGTGGATTCATGTCAATGTATGGCAAAACCAACACAATAAAAAAAAAAAAAAGAATCTCCCCCCTCCCCCCCAAAAAAAAGAGGCAAGGAAACCAACAGAAGCTACTGTAACACAAGGGAAAGATGATAGTAATCTGAACTGCAATACTTTGATGGAGATACAAGTGTGATGTCTTGGAGAGATGTAAGAAGCACGGGATTTGATGACTGATTCAATGTGGGATAAGGAGGGATGGAAAGGAATCTAGGGTGATGTTTAGTTCAGGCAAGTGAGTGGAAATTTAGGAAGAACATGTTCGCTGGGGGAGGGGTACTTTAGAAAACAGGAGGTCATTTCCCAGGTTGAAGTGCTTGTGGTTCCAAGCTGCAAACAGAGAGGAGGATTTACACACTCAGGACCGGCATTCAGGCTGAAGACAAATAAATACATGGAGATCACTAGTACAAACAGGAAGTGAATTGTCAAGGCTGGACGAGATTACCTAAGGAAACTATATCCTAAATGATTAAGATGAGACCTAGGCTACAACTTGGAAGTGCATCAGTGTGTTTCAGAAGCTGGCCAGAGGAAAGGGAGGAGAATTATCAGGGGAGATAGTGCTATGGAAACAAGGGGGAAACTATTTTCAGGGGAGTGGTCAAGGGTGTTAAGGCTGCTGAGAAATCAGAGATATGAACTGAGTTCTCACTGGGTTTAGGGGAGGAGGTTATGGTGACTTGCCCAAGGCAGGAGAGATTCACTCAGCATTGTGAGAACAAGCTAACGTGCTCACCTTCAACTTCTCACACTGCTTGCCCAGCTTCTCTGGGGCTTCACTCAGCCCAGGGTGACCATCGGTGGTATCCAAGGCTCCTTTCTCCAGGCTGCCTGAGAGCTGCTCCATCTGTCCTCCCGATGATCCCACTGAGGTCACCCAGTCCAAGAGAGCTTCGATCTTGCTCCTGTTCTCTGCCAGTTCCTTTGCTGCTTTACTCTGAAAGCCACAGGGGGACTCTAGTAAGAAGGTCTTACATACTCAGCTACCATATACCCAAAGGTTAAGTAAAGGCAAAGATGTTTAGGTCAAAAAAAGAGAGAGATAGAAACTCTAAGGCTGGGTATAAACAGTCTTAGCATCCACAAAGAAAAACAAGCATGTTCTAAATCTGTTGAAAAATAATCATTTAAAATGATCCCTAAATTTGATCTATAGTTCATCACTTTTAACAAAGGATTTGAATCCCAGCATTTGAAAAGGCTATGTTAAGTGGTGATTTTGTCCTGGCAACCCTCCAGGTTTTACAGAATCCTTGCTAGGTATTCAGAAGTTACACACTAGCTTCGTAGGATAAAAAAAATAGCACGATTACACTCAATTTCCTGGCTGCTCTTCCTTAAAGAAATCACAGACCACTCCCATCCTTTCCTATGCCAAGCAGAGCACTGAATTCTGAAACTTGCCTCTCAAATTTTATTTTCTGAATCTTCAAGTATTTTATTAATAAAACAGGTTATGCTAAGTGATATGTATATGTATTTCAGAATGCATCTTCAGGTTGTACTTCTCTTTTCCACATTTCTCTACCGCCCTCATTAGTGTACAAGTTCACAGCCAGACAACGAACTCTAATTCAATCAGACAGTGCTAAGTGGGCTGCAGAAGACCACGAGACTTCACCTTCTTTTAAGTTTATCCCAGTGCCATGATTTCCCACTGGAACTGTAATGGCAGCTGGAGGAGAACTTGAGGCCCGTTGAGACTGCCCAGCTGTCTTTATTAGCACCCTTGGATCACCACTCTAGATTAATGTTAAAAATATGCCCTGTGCTTTTTCCCCAAAGATGATGATGATGGTGATGGTGATTTGGGATATGAACTTTCAATCGACTATTCCTGACTTAAATTCAGGATATTTCTTATAAATTCAGAATTATCTTAAATTCAGAATGTTTCTTGTAAAAATAAATATCAACTCACAGATCAGCTCCTGAATGAGCCCTTTCCCTCAACTCCATGCTGTCTGAAAGGCCATCAGCTTTTATTTGTGCAGGTACCAAAATTTTCTGTTTTGAAAAATACCAAGCACCACAGCAGTCTGGTTACCTTTTCAGTCTCCTGCTGTAAGGCCGAGGTCACCACTTCCTCCAGCTCCTTCTGGGCCAGCTTTGTCCTTTCCTGGAGAGCTTCATACTGCTCCTTAGCCTGATGGAGTTTCTCCCGGAGAGCTGTCAACTCATCGGGGCTCAGTTTAGTCCGGTTCTCTTCCAGGAACCCTTCTGTGTCTTTGACAACGCTGGCAAATGAGGTGGCATGATTCTGAATGTCGTCCTGTAAATCCTTAACGCACGAAAACAGGATAGCAGAGGCTTCAACCTTAGTACTTCTAAGAGCTCTCAACGGCATGAAGATGGAATGACTAGAATAACATTATCTGCAATGGACATATGTCCCTGACTATAATTTGCTAAGGTTTACGCCCTAAACCAATGTGGATAATAAAATTTTAAATGCTTTTAAATTAAGAAGCTTCTAAAAATATTTAATTTTCTGAGAAAAATTTAAATTTCTAAGAAGATATTTAGAGAAGGTATAAAAGGAAAATGCCCACAAATACGATTTTTGTTTTGCAATGACTTATCCTCAGAGAGATCATTCTTCTGTAAAGCAGAGCTGACAATGGTACTCTAACGGTGTTGAGACCTGGCTGGTTCCTCATAACTCTCTTGGTTGTCACTCCTGAACCCCCATGTAGCCTACCAGACCCAGCGTGATCTGGGTCCTGCCTCCTCCCCGGCCTTATCGTTCACTAACCTTCCTTTTGTTCTTTGCAGTACAGTCAAACCAGGTTTCTTCCCATTCTTTAGTGCTGTGCTTGACCCCATCTCCACCTCCAGACTAATGCACAGGCCTCTGCCCGGCATGTCCTCTTCCTCTTCCCACCCCTTCATGCATCAACCCCTATGTATCCTTCGATCCTCAGTTTAAGCGACACTTCGTTAAAGGAATCTTCTGATATATAAGTCAAGACTGGGTCTGTTGTATGTTCTTATGTAATGCTTCCCTTATAGATATAATAGTGAATACATTACATGCTCATTTTTGTGATCATCTGTGTAAAGTCTGTCTTTTCCACGACCCTGTAAGCTTCGTGAGAGCAGGGATATTTAACCATTACGTTGCTGGCACTGAGCACCGGGCCTGGCACATGCAAGCTTTTCTCACTACTTGCTGCAGGAATGAAAACCTGAGGCAATTCTTACTGACCTTCAGGTCACTCTGGTTCTTCTGCAAAGCAGAGAGATCCTGCTGGGAGGCTCTACCTTGATGGCCGGCCAATGCTCTTTCTGCCTGCCCCACCCAGCTGCAGAGATCCTCCAGTTTCTGGTGACAGGTATTTTGTTGTTTCTGCAGGGTCTAATCAAAATGCAAAGGGGCCAAGAGATAATTAATGATTCTCATTTTATAAATATAAGAGAACTCCCTGAAATGTAAAACAGGAAGGTTATATCACAAGGATGGAAAAGTTGGTGGGAGACTAGGGCAGGAAAAGGCACAGAAATCATATTCAGAAAGTTCCCCTCATTTGGACAGTCTATTGGTCTGGTCTGAATTACAATTAGGAGTGATTTCAGGTGAGAATGCTCTGAGGTTTTGGTTTGGAAGCTCCTTTGCCAGATGGCTTATTATCCCTGGAAATGGAGAAGAGAGAGCCTAGATGCTTAAAATCCATAGGTGATACTGGGGATGATAATGAACAACAGGTTCTGATTGCTTCTACAGGAACTGGATGATACACTACATATGAAGTCATAATATGGAAAATTAGAAGGACTGGACTAGGAGAAGAAATCAAGAAACTGGATAATTGATAAGCTAACTGAGTTTCTTAATAATCAAGCTGACTTTATATAAATCAGACATCTCACAAATGCAGACACCCATGAAATGGAATGATTACATGCCAGGCGTGAGGGGCTTGGCTCTCTTGAGAAGGGAAGTGCCCAAGAAGAGCGATGGCTCCGTCCTTCAGGTGCCCACACCAACAGCCAAGAGAAAAGCCGGCCCGAGGGGAAGAGGGGCTTGCTTCTGTGCCTGATCCTTTCCTAGACTCTCAGTTACACGCCACTGAAGCACCTGGTTGAGCGACTGAGCATGATGTGTTCTCCTGATCATCCTTCTAGAACCACCAGTTTCTACCTTCTGATGGCGCTTTGAGTCACCTGCACTTACAAACAGGTGCCCAAACTGGCCCTCTCTCCCCCGCTTTAGCACAAATAGAAAGGCTCTGGAAGAGAACTCCTAAGAGCTCTTCAGCTCTAAGATGGGATCTTCATGGGTTAGGATGGGTGCAGACTGAATCTGAAAAAAGTAAAGCAAACAAGTTAACACATAGACAAACACATGCACTCAGGGCAAATATAGAGAGAAGCAGAGCATTTCTGACAATAACAAGGTTAATAAATGTTGTAGAATTAATTACACGCTTAAAGAGAATGTTCACATGCAACCGGACCATCTTCTGCAGCTCAGGGGCCTGCCCTGGAGGTGGGCTGTATCTTAAGGTGGCCCAGACCAATGCTATTACATTAATTATCCATAAGCCACACCAAGCTGTATAAAATCCAAGTGAGGACACTGCAAATTTCCAGATTTAGAAGATAACCCATCATATTTCATTAATATCTTACTTCAATTTTAACACAGTTGAAACAACGAAGCAGTAACAAGGGAGATACAGACTTCACTAAACACCCTTTAAGCCTGACTCAAAAGCTCAATTCTACTATGCACAATATTTAATAAAAGAGACACTGAGACAGTTTTACTGGTGATAACAATTCTAACACTATCTTTCTGAATTTCAATTAATTACTCCGAAAGAATGGCATACGCATCATTCTTGGTACTCTAAGGTTACGATGTTACCATGCAATTATGTTGAGTTCTACAAGAAGAGGGTTGTGATAGAGGGTGGTAAGATGATTAGTCTCCTAACTTCCTGCAAAGTTTATCAACAGTGCTTCTACGCACAGTTTTCCACAACTGAATAAGCACTAGATACAATAGTGTAAAGAAAGCTGCTAGAAAATAATAATTTTCCAAGGTGCTAAAGACTTAATATGATTCTGATAAAAATCTTTTTGTCAGCTGTCTAAGGTGGTCAAGGAATCTTACTGTTAATCATCTGAAAAGCCCCAGAATAAAACTAACTTCAGGACCATTCTTCTTAAGAGCTCAGAGTATCTGACTGCTCCTAACAACCCTTAAAAGAATATTGAGGGAGAGTAGGGGAAATAAAGGCTGGGGATAAAATATTCATTTCAAAGTCAGAGACAGTGAGACACAGTTACAGTAGAGGCTAGCTAAGAAGAAAACACCTTGCACGTGCATACACGCATATTCTCTCACACGCATACACAGAACCGAAAACACAGCAAGAACGACAGGCCAAACAGCGGTCTCCTGGACCAGAACCAAACTGGCCTGCACCAATCAAAACTGGTAAGCGCAGGCTCCTGGAATCATGACAGATGGAGTCTGGCCAGAAAAACCCAAAGACAGAGGACATCCCAGGGACCAAGTGAGCCCAGCCTCTGGTTCAGTCTGACCTTGACCTGGGCAGCCTGCTCCATTCGTTGAAGATGGTCCCACAAGGCATTCCCCTGAGCTGTAGTCTCTTCCACAAGGTCCTGGAAGGACCTCTGCAGTTCATTCAGAAGCCTCAGCATCTGCCGGTTCTGCTGAGGAGACAAGTCCTGGGCATGCTCCGAGATCAAGAACTGAATATCAAAGGCAAGGGCATCCAGTTGAGATTTCCGCTCAGCCATGGGCTGTTTCAAGTCCTAAGGGAAAGGGGGAAAAGAAGAAAAAAGAAAAGAAACCTCTAATTCTCTATAGAAGCAGAAACTGTTGGTTCTAACCAAAGAATCAACATAATCAAACAGAGGTTAATTAATTTCTTGCATTTTTTAAAATGACACTGATTATTTCTAGGGCCGACCTACAAGGGGGGTCTCTCTCACTTCTGGCCTCTCCAGAGGCCTCACATGTTATAGTTAGGCTTCCTTTAATTGTAATTAAAGGAACAGTAAATTAAGTCAACCACTGATTTCTAAATGCACTACACCTCCCATTATTTATATTAACAGAATTATAGCACTGCTAACCCCAAGGATCTGTGAAAAAATGGATACTTTGGAAAGTATAGCATGAATTTTTGGTCTGAGATAGATCTAATTATATTTTATTAGGTTCAAGGAACTATTTGTATTTGTCTAGCCCTGAGATACTGGTAAGCCAGAAATGAGAAAATATGCAATTAATTAGTGGTTCACTAAAATAGTTCACTTTTAAATAGTTATACATTTGAAACTGTACAAAAATGTTATACATGTTATACATTTTAAAACTGTAAAGGGACCTGTGGACTTTGTGGATGAGGGTAAGGGTGGGATGAGATGGGAGAAGGGCATTGAAGCATGTTAATTGTCATGTGTCTAATCAATCGCCAGCCCAGGATTGATGCTCGGGACTGGTGCAGCGAGATTTCCCGGGGGGGAGGGAGGAGGGAGGGGGGACCCGGAGGGGAAGCATATGTAAACCCATGGTGATATCATGACAATGTATGGCAAAAACAATAATAAATAAATAAATAAATAAACAAATAAACAAACAAATAAATAAATAAATAAATAAATAAAACTGTAAAGGATTACAGTCAGATTAAGCAGTAAAAAACTGCCTAAACACTGGAATTTATCTCCTTTTAGACAATTAAAAAGCATGCAATACTCCCACAAACTTTTTAGTAATCATCACCCATGTTATACTGGATGCAATTAAAAAAAACATAAAAACAAGCAAGATGTCTGCATGTCTATCACTTTGAAATTGGGAGCTGTCAGCAATCCTGCAAAGCAGGCTTGTAGGACTACTTGCATATTTATCATATGACTATACTTCCTTAGTCTGTGAACACATGGATTTGGGAAACTCACTAGGAAAATGAGGCTTAGACTATGGCTCTCTTCCCATAATGGAATTCATATAATTTATAACTAGGCAAGGACACCAGTATAGAAGGTACTCTGTGTTTTTATATTCCATACTATGTCACAAGAATTTTTCTCATCCTTGCTTCTTTCAAAACTCTTTCAGTGAACAAAGTCTGCTACTCATTCCTCCATCGGTGTATTTGGATTAAAGGGTATGAAAGAAGAAGGCAGGTCAACTCTTGCAAGATAAAGAGGGGCGAGGATGCATACAAGGGAAACCTGACCTCAGACAACATTTAGGTCTGTACCTCCTAAGACTGGGGAAAAGGAAGAGGATGGAATAGGAGGAACATCTCTAGTTCTGCTCTGTCTTCAGAAAGAATTTGAAAGAAATAGCTAGAGCAGAGGGTGGTAAGCCAATGTGAGCATTATCTGATATTATCTTAAGTATAATTCAAAAGAAACAACAGTGTTGGGGGCAGGAGAATCCTCAACTCAAATGTATCTCAGAATCTTTAACTTTTTCTCTCACTGACTTACAAAAATCAATCAATTAACTTGGAATTTAACAAGAAGAAAACCATCTCTCAAGATGAAGGGTTGGCAGAAAATTACTAGAGCTAATCAGTGAATACAGTAAAGTTGCAGGATATAAAATTAACACACAGAAATCCCTTGCATTCCTATTAACTAACGATGAGAAAACAGAAAGAGAAATTAAGGAAACAATTCCATTCACCATTGCAACAAAAAGAATAAAACATTTAGGAATATACCTAAAGAAACAAAAGACCTATATATAGAAAACTATAAAACACTGATGAAAGAAATCAAAGAGGATACGAATAGATGGAGAAATTTACCATGTTCATGGATTGGAAGAATCAATATAGTGAAAATGAGTATACTACCCAACGCAATCTATAGATTCAATGCAATCTCTATCAAGCTACCAACGGTATTTTTCACAGAACTAGAACAAATAATTTTACAATTTGTATGGAAATACAAAAAACCTCGAATAGCCAAAGCAATCTTGAGAAAGAAGAATGGAACTGGCGGAATCCACCTGCCTGACTTCAGGCTATACTACAAAGCCACAATCATCAAGACAGTATGGTAGTGGCACAAAGACAGAAATATAGATCAATGGAACAAAATAGAAAGCCCAGAGATAAATCCACGCACCTACGGACACCTCATCTTTGACAAAGGAGGCAAGAATATACAATGGGGAAGAAACAATCTCTTTAACAAGTGGTGCTGGGAAAACTGGGCAGCCACTTGTAAAAGAATGAAACTAGAATACTTTCTAACACCATACACAAAAATAAACTCAAAATGGATTAAAGATCTAAGCATAAGACCAGAAACTATAAAACTCCTAGAGGAAAACATAGGCAAAACACTCTCTGACATAAATCACAGCAGGATCCTCTATGACCCACCTCCCAGAGTAATGGAAATAAAAGGAAAAATAAACAAATGGGACCTAATTAAACTTAAAAGCTTCTGCACAACAAAGGAAACTATAAGCAAGGTGAAAAGACAGCCTTCAGAAGGGGAGAAAATAATAGCAAACGAAGCAATGGACAAAGAATTAATCTCAAAAATATACAAGCAACTCCTGCAGCTCAATTCCAGAAAAATAAACAACCCAATCAAAAAATGGGCCAAAGAACTAAACAGACATTTCTCCAAAGAAGACATATAGATGGCTAACAAACACATGAAAAGATGCTCAACATCACTCATTATCAGAGAAATGCAAACCACGATGAGGTACCATCTCATGCTGGTCAGAATGGCTGCTATCCAAAAGTCTATAAGGAATAAATGCTGGAGAGGGTGTGGAGAAAAGGGAACCCTTTAACACTGTTGGTGGGAATGCAAACTAGTACAGCCACTATGGAGAACAGTGTGGACATTCCTCAAAAAACTGGAAATAGAACTGCCATTTGACCCAGCAATCCCACTGTTGGGCATTCACAGTGAGGAAACCAAAATTGAAAGAGACACGTGTACCCCAATGTTCATCGCAGCACTGTTTATAATAGCCGGGACATGGAAGCAACCTAGAGGTCCCTTGGCAGATGAATGGATAAGAAAGCTGTAGTACATATACACAATGGAATATTACTCAGTCATTAAAAAAAAATACATTTAAATCAGTTCTAATCAGGTGGATGAAACTGGAGCCAATTATACAGAGTGAAGTAAACGAGAAAGTAAAATACCAATACAGGATACTAACACATATATATGGAATTTAGAAAGATGGTAACGATAACCCTATATGTGAGACAACAAAAGAGACACAGATGTATCACAGTCTTTTGGACTCTGCGGGAGAGGGTGAAGGTGGGATGATTTGGGAGAATGGCATTGAAACATGTATATTACCATATGTGAAATGAATCACCAGTCCAGGTTCGATGCATGAGACAGGGTGCTTGGGGCTGGTGCACTGGGATGACCCAGAGGGATGGGATGGGGAGGGAGGTGGGGGAGGGGTTCAGAATGGGGAACACATGAGCACATGTACACATGGCAGATCCATGTCAATGTATGGCAAAACCATTACGATATTGTAAAGTAATTAGCCTCCAATTAAAATAGATAAATTTATATTAAAAAAAAAAGATGAGGGGTAGGTCATCCACACTCTCCAAGGCAGACCTAGCTGTCATCCAGTTTTGTAAATAAAGTTTTAATGTAACTTGTCTACAACCATGTTTATATGCTGCGTGTGGCTGCTTTCATGTTTCTACAGCAGAGATGAACAACTGCCACAGAAACAGGTCACCTGCAAGACCTATAATATTTACTATCTGGCCCTTTACAGGAAAAGGTTACAAAGACGCTCTATATCACCAGTTGAAACTGGTATGTGCACAGGATTAGATCTTGGGCAAAAGAGAAACCAGGAATACTGGACACTCAGTTATAGAGAAGATGAAGTGGATAAACACAGGTCATTCTGCAGACTCTCAGAACAGCTTACAAGAAAAATGTTCAGAACCACTGAATATTCCATACTTCTGAAGCTCCAGAAGTATAATAACTCAAAAACACTAAACGTAGCTGACTTTTTATTTTCAAATGGAAAGTCAGACTTTCTAAGAAAGGCAAGTACAGATACTGGTCTGCCTAGCGGAGACATAAAATGAATACAACACAAAACGGCAAATAAAACATGCTTGAGAGCTGGTGGTGCACTCACCTCACACCGTTGGAGGCAGTGATTCAAGCTGTCAGCATCTGTTTCACTGTCATATTCCTTGCTGTTCAGAATAACGTGGGTATTGCCAACCCAGGCTCTCAGATCCTGAAGTCTGCCTTCTAGCTGTTCATACTGATTGAACACTTTACTCTAAGAAATAAATGGCAAATTAGATGATAAAACTCTCCAAGCCTGCCCAGGCTCTGTGAGGCTTTGTAAATAAAAACAAGAAGCTACCTTCTGTACTTCCAAGGCACTCTGGAGGTGGAGCAGTCTGGAACCCCAGGTGTCACTCACAGAGCTGAGGGACTTGTGAAGATTCTTGGCATCTTTTTCTAGCGCCTTTAGCAGTTGAGCTGGGACTTCCTGAGGCTGGCTGATGATAATCTGATCCACACACTCCAATTCCTGGCTCACCACGGTGGACAGGTCCTTTAGCTCCTTGTCTAATACCTGGGGGCATAAACCGGAGTTACCTCCAAAATCGAGACTAGAAATCTTGCTGTCTTAGAATCAGCTGTAAACACATTATTCTGTCACCTCATGTTTACACAGGCTTTAGGGCTTATAAAATGTTTTTATAGACATTCATTAGTTTTTCTGTTGTTCTCACAATCATTCTTGAGGAGGCAGAACAGATATCACAATCCTGAATTTATAAGACAGATGCCTCAGTGCTTAAAAATGTGAATCTGTTTTCCCTGAGGCCATCCAGCTGATTAGCAATAGCGCCCAGACTTTCAACCAGGTTTTCTGACTCAGGGCAATGCTTCTTGCCCTACAACCTGATACCTCTCCAAGAGTGTCATTATGCTTTAAATAATGTGATGTGATACATGAGTCGACCAAAGGACAACTCTTCCACTCCAAAGTTCAAGCGAGTGGAACCAAAGGACATAAAAATGTCCCAAGTCACTTTTTGCACTAAGCTATTCTCAATATTCTGCTCCTCAGCAGAGGAGCCAGAAACAAGCTGTGGAAGAGCCTGGCAGTTCTTTGGGCATCATCCTCACCTCTTCTTTGGCCATTCTGCCCAAGGCCACCCTCTGGACCCTGAGACAACTGGTAAACCTCTACAATCTCTGTGCTTCTCATGACGCCAACCCTGTGACAATTCTCAGCCTCCAGCTGCAGTGAAGGAACTACTCCTCCTCCCAGTCTAGGCTGTCTATGTCTACATCTATCCATGTCCTCAGGGACCTCATTCCATCAGTGATTACTTCAGTTCAGTACAGTTCAGTCGCTCAGTCATGTCTGACTCTTTGCGATCCCATGAACCACAGCAGCCTCCCTGGCCATCACCAACTCCCAGAGTTCACCCAAACTCATGTCCATCGAGTTGATGATGCCATCCAGCCATCTCATCCTCTGTCGTCCCCTTCTCCTCCTGCCTTCAATCTTTCCCAGCATCAGGGTCTTTTCAAATGAGTCAGCTCTTCGCATCACGTGGCCAAAGTATTGGAGTTTCAGCTTCGACATCAGTCCTTCCAATGAACACCCAGGACTGATCTCCTCTAGGATGGACTGGTTGGATCTCCTTGCGGTACAAGGGATTCTCAAGAGTCTTCTCCAACACCAAAGTTCAAAAGCATCAATTCTTCAGTGCTCAGCTTTCTTTATAGTCCAACTCTCACATTCATACATGACCACTGGAAAAACCATAGCCTTGACTAGAGAGACCTTTGTTGGCAAAGTAATGTCTCTGCTTTTTAATATGCTAAGTTGGTCATAACTTTCATTTCAAGGAGTAAGTGTCTTTTAATTTCATGACTGCAATCACCATCTGCAGTGACTTTGGAATCCAGAAAAATAAAGTCAGCCACTGTTTCCACTGTTTCCCCATCTATCTGCCATGAAGTGATGGGACCCAATGCCATGATCTTAGTTTTCTGAATGTTGAGTTTTAAGCCAACTTTTTTACTCTCCTCTTTCACTTTCTTCAAGAAGCTCTTTAGTTCTTCTTTACTTTCTGGCATAAGGGTGGTGTCATCTGCATATCTGAGGTTATTGATATTTCTCCCGGTAACCTTGATTCCAGCTTGTGCTTCCTCCAGCCCAGCATTTCTCATGATGTACTCTGCATGTAAGTTAAATAAGCAGGGTGAGAATACACAGCCTTGACGTACTTCTTTTCCTATTTGGAACCAATCTGTTGTTCCATGTCCAGTTCTAACTGTTGCTTCCTGACCTGCATACAGGTTTCTCAAGAGGCAGGTCAAGTGGTCTGGTATTCCCATCTCTTTCAGAATTGTCCACAGTTTATTGTGATCCACACAGTCAAAGACTTTGGCATAGTCAGTAAAGCAGAAATAGATGTTTTCCTGGAACTCTATTGCTTTTTCAATGACCCAGCAGATGTTGGCAATCTGATCTCTGGTTCCTCTGCCTTTTCTAAAACCAGCTTGAACATCTGGAAATTCACGGTTCATGTATTGCTGAAGCCTGGCTTGGAGAGTTTTGAGCATTACTTTACTAGCATGTGAGATGAGTGCAGTTGTGCGGTAGTTTGAGCATTCTTTGGCATTGCCTTTCTTTGGGATTGGAATGAAAACTGACCTTTTCCAGTCTTGTGGCCACTGCTGAGTTTTCCAAATTTACTGGCATATTGAGTGCAGCACTTTCACAGCATCATCTTTTAGGATTTGAAATAGCCCAACTGGAATTCCATCACCTCCACTAGCTTTGTTCGTAGTGATGCTTCCTAAGGCCCACTTGACTTCACATTCCAGGATATCTGGCTCTAGGTGAGTGATCACACCATCGTGATTATCTGGGTCGTGAAGATCTTTTTTGTAAAGTTCTGTGTATTCTTGCCACTTCTTAATATCTTCTGCTGGTATTAAGGTCCCGATCGTTTCTGTCCTTTATTGAGCCCATCTTTGCATGAAATGTTCCCTTGGTATCTCTTATTTTCTTGAAGAGATCTCGTCTTTCCTGTTCTATTGTTTTCCTCTATTTCTTTGCACTGATTGCTGAGGAAAGCTTTCTTATCTCTCCTTGCTATTCTTTGGAACTCTGCATTCAAATGGGTATATCTTTCCTTTTCTCCTTTGCTTTTCGCTTCCCATCGTTTCACAGCTATTTGTAAGGCCTCCTCAGACAGCCATTTTGCCTTTTTGCATTTCTTTTTCTTGGGGATGGTCTTGATTCCTGTCACCTGTACAATGTCACTTGCTCTCTTCCCTAACTTCAAGTTCTGCTTTTCTATTGGTTCTTTCTCCTCAGCCTAAAAATCCACTCAAAACATTTCTCTTCCAGCACATTTCCTGTAGCTAGTGTCCTACCTCTCTTTCCTTGTCTGGACTCGCAAGCTTCTGAAAAGCATGACCTACATTAATTGTCTCCACCTTCCAACATCCTGTTTACCCTCATTGCTTCTGCTGCTGCTAAGTCGCTTCAGTCGTGTCTGACTCTGTGCGACCCCATAGACGGCAGCCCATCAGGCTCCGCCGTTCCTGGGATTCTCCAGGCGAGAACATTGGAGTGGGATACCATTTCCTTTTGCAATGCATCAAAGTGAAAAGTGAAACAAGTCGCTCAGTTGTGTCCGACTCTTAGCAGCCCCATGGACTGCAGCCCACCAGGCTCCTCTGTCCATGGGATTTTCCAGGCAAGAGTGCTGGAGAGTATTACCATTGCCTTCTCCAGTTCTCATTGCAACCTGGTTTATATCCTACCACTCGACTGTAAGTGTTCTTACCAAAGTGCCCGGTGACTCTCAGGCACTGAATCCCACTTTTAGTCTTTACTGTACTCAGTCCCCTTACTGTATCTAATACTGCTAACCAGCATCTAATACTGCCCACTGTCTCTAATACTCCCATGAGTCTCTTATGCTTTGGTTTCTGTGAGACTAGTACCCCATGCTGTTCTTCACAGATCTCTAATTATAGTTTTTCCAATCTACTTTTTGTCCATTAAAAAGCAGTGCTTTTGAACATGTTTTTCTTCCTTCAGGTGCTTCTCTGGTGGTGTTTCCTGTACTTTTCCCAAGCTGAAGGGCCTGGAGGAAGTCTCTGGGAACCTACCTTGGCCTGACACAGCAGATCCTGTAGCTCTGCCAAGCTGAGATCTAGAGGTTGAATCTGCTTGGTCCTCATTTCAATGTCACGTAAAAGAGACAGATAGGATACCAACTTCTCATCATGTTCTAGGCAGAGCTGCCGGGTAAATACATTCTGTGGAGCCAAAAAGAAAACTCACTCAAATCTGACATTCTCCTTTAAGTCTGCCTTTAAAGCAGGCAGGTTCATAGAACAGAACAGAAATTTTTACTATACATTACATGGAATGAAATAAATTATTTTATTTTACCTAAACTATCTCAAATCAATAGACAAAAACCCAATTCATTAATTTCCTCAGGGAGCACAAGCTCAAAATTATCAATCTATAAGCATCATTTCAGCAAAAACCTCTTCTGACTTCGGGTACCACAGCCTCAGTATTTTAACTTAGCTTCAATGCTACCCCTGCAAATTTCACAAAGACATTCAGGGCTACTACCTAATTTTCCAACAACTATGTTACAAATAGATGACAATAAACTAAGTTATATCTTGGAGAATCCTCTAATGTCCTTAAGTAGATGTATATATACAATTAATCATACCATATCAAGAGTTTTAGCATGAAATTAGCCATAACAAGGACACACACAAGTGCACCACTGGGGAACTTACTGTAGCAGTTCTGAGGGGCTCCGGGTCCACACTCGCTCCCCCTGGTACAGTCATCAAGGGGGTCTGTTTGCTGCCAGGGCTCTCTCTGGGCTTCTCCTGTGGTGTCTTCTCATCCGTCGTCATTGTGGGGCGTGATACTGGGGGCACCATCTCCTCTTCACTGGTGTCTGGAAGAGGACTAACGGTGGCATCCTGTCGTCCTGTCCTCTCTTTTTGAGACACCTCTCTTGACACTTTCTCTGGGAGAAGGGACACCGAGACTCTGGGAACTCTCTGAGTCCCTGTGCCTTCAAAGGACCCTACTTCCGCACCTCTGACTATAAGGTCTGACATTCGTAGAGATTCCTCTCCAGGTGTTTCCTGAGTTGTCACTATTTTAGACTCAAGAATTCTGCCACGTTCACGATCCCTTTTGTTGTCCTGAGGATGAAGGTCCTTTCTGTCTGAGAATTCCAGATAACTGACTTCTGTGGAATCTACTCTAATTTCTTCCAATTTAACAGTGCTTGTTGAGTCAAAGGGTACTTCTTGGTATGATTTTTCTTTATATTCATTAGATAAGAAAGTCAGATCTTTGGTTTGCCTAATGCTAAAAGTAACACAAGAATCTTGATGATAACTGGTCTCCTGTCCGGTGGTTCCTTGGAAAGACTTGTCTGTTGTGAAAATGTGGGCTGTGTCTGTAACTTGGACCCCTCCAACCTGTTCCTGGTCGTGCAGTCCTTCAGGCCTTGGGGTCAAAGAGGACAGTAGTTCACTCTGGATCCCAACAACAATTTCTAGAGATTCACTGACTTGATTAGAGTTGAAGTAGGTTAAAGCATCTTGACTTCTTACAGAAATTCCTTCGGGTGTCATCTGGGAAGAAGAGTCTTCAGTTTCACCACCAACAGAAAAGCCCCGACCCTTGTCAGGTTCCTTCCCCTTCTCAGGTGCAGTTATCTCCAGACACTGATTCTCTGCATCGGAGTCACGGTCATCACTAACGGCAGATTCCTGATTCCGCTTTTCCTCTGAAAGAACTGCTGGTCTGCGGGTCTTGACGCTTTCTTCTACAGTCTTCTTCCCTCTCTTACCCTTCTCCAAGATTTTCATTGGCTTCTGTATAACCTGCTGACTTACAAATTTGTCTAAAGTTTCATGATTTGAGTCTTGCACTTCTGAAATAATTCCTCCTTGGTTTTCCCTTACTTCTTTAGAATCTAGACCTGATATAGATGGTTTCATATGAGAAATAATTTCTGTTTGTACTATTTTTTCTTGCTCTTCGTCTGTATCTTTTTCCATGGTTGTGTAAGCCACCTCTTTGGGGTTAAAACCACAAATTTCTGATTGAAGAGGTGTCTCTGAATCTTGGCCCAGTGATTTTCCTTTACCATCACGAGGAATTATGACACTCAAAGATTCCTTAGCACCTGGAGAAGATCTCTTATCTTGGTCATTGCATTCCAATCCCTTTAATGAAATTTCCCTGCTCTTTTTTGACTCCTCCCCATTAGAAACTCTCACCTTAATGTTTTTTTGTGCAGATTGGTTTTCAGTTTGAAATAATTTCTCACTTTCTCTTTTACCACAACTCATTTCAGTGGGCTGACTATGAGCAATTAACATTTTCTTTCTTTGAAATTGCTTCTTTATTTCACATACTTCAATTCCATCTTGCTTTTCAATGTGAGCCTGGTGATCACTGGACTTAAATGTATCTACTTGGATTATAGTTGCCAGTTCAGGACTGATAAGTCTTTTCTCAATAGCTTCCTTCAAAGTCACTCTTTGATTACTGAATATGTCAATAATTCCTCCATCCAACACCTGACGAGATGCAATAATTCTGACCATGTTTTCATCTACTAATTTCTGCTCCAAAGCTGATGCCAATGTCAATCTTTTTCCTGTGGCAGGGTCTATGATTCCCCCAGCATTTGCCTGGGCTTCCAGAACTTTCAGTGTAGCTGCAAAGTCTACTTTTCCAAGCTTGATTGCTTGAGACAGTGTAAGCACTTTGCCACTTGCTCCATCTTTAATGTCTGAAAAGGGAATTACTTCTAGGTATCTTTGTCCAGATTCAATATCAATTTTACACTTTTTTACTAATTCTGAATAGGGTACAATTCTATAACTCTCAGGATCTATAATCCCATTCATTATTTCTGAGGACAGCGTTGCTTTATTAGTTAAGCGTCCTTCCTTTTCAGCTTCTGCCAGGGTCAACTGCTGGCCAGAAATGAGATCTACAAAGCTTCCAGTGAAGGCCTGAATTTCTTGGATTTCTCTCTTCAAGTCCGGGGTTACAAGATCTAATTTCATGGCTTCAGAGAGGGAAATAGTTTCCTTTGTTTCAGGATGAGAGAACTGACAGAGGCTTAAGGTCTCAACTTTTCTGAGTTCCTTGGCTAAGTCTTCATCAATGATGCCATGTTTAAAGGCATTATCAACGGAAAGTCTCATTCCAGATATATGGTGAATGATACCTCCGTCTACCACCTGCTTTGTCAACAACTGAATGGCCTCACCTCTCTCCAAAAGTCCCCTGTCAATGGACTGCATGACTGTTAAAGGGGCTTTGCTGTCAGGGTCCACAATTCCAGCTGTTTCCATTTGCAAGCTAATTAATCTCTCCCTAACTGTGTTTTCAGCATCTCTGCCTTTAGAAGCTTTCTCCAGATTTATAAGCTCTGTCTGGTCAGCACTGTCCAGCAAGCCAAGATTTGAGGCTAAAGTTACTGAAACCTTCTTGCCTCGTTTCAGGTCAATGATCCCACCAGTCACCACCTGCCCCTCTAAAATTCTGGTGGCTGTTTGTGTGTCAAGAAGTCCAATGGCAACTGCTTCTTTCACAGAGCACCGTGTGTGGCTACGAGGGTCTAAGACACCACTTATGGCTTTGTCTGCCGTGAGGACACTGTGCAGCAACTTCTCATCCATCAGACCTTCATCAATGACTTCTTCAGTCGTCAAGGACTCGCAGGTCTGAGAGTCAAAGAATCCCCGAAACATGTTCATCTTTCCCATAAGCTTCACAGCAGTGTGACTGGGCACGAGGCCTTGGGCTACTGCTTCACTTAGTAAGAGCTTTTGGCCCGTCTGTTCATGAAGGATACCGCCCTGTACTAACTGTGCAGCTAATGTATTCAGCGTAGCCTCTTCAAGCAGTTCGGAAGCAGTACTGCACTGCAGGGAAGTTTCTCTGCCATCAGCTTCCTTGTGTGTCATCATCCTGTTACCGCCTGCCATGCTGTGACTTTCTGGACTTCGTTGACGGTCATCCCTACTGAAAGGTGACTTACTTAAGGCTTTCTTCTTGTCCAAAGAATGAATATTCTTATCCTTTTCAGACCTGAGTTCCGATTCTAAAGCTAGAGTTTTCTCGACCTGAAATTGTGACTTTTTGCTTTGGGGTTTCATGTGAGGTCTTCTGGTTTCACCTAGAGTACACTCAGTTTCAAGTGTGTTTGCTTGCCCTTTCTGACACATCAAGGAAGTCTTTCTGAGAATCTGCCCTTCTTCTTTTAGTGACTCAACATAAAGCAGGTCTTTGTCCTCCACCACAGTCACGTCTTCCGCTTTCTCAGGAGGTACTGTAAGGAGATATTCTCTATTGACGTTTTCTCTGGTCGACACTTCTCTTTGGTCTTCCTTTTCGGTACCAAACAACTGTCTTTTAAACTCTGATTTGACTTTATGTATGACCTCCAAAGTATCAACATTTGGGTTTCCCACTTCTTGTTGCCCTACAAACAGGTCCATCTGGGGGTTCTCTATAGAAGGGCCTTCTGTTTCTACAATGATCTTTTTGCCTTTTGCTTCAGTGCAGTTCGCCTGATGGGCATCTTCTTCGTTTTGAGAAGAAAACCGGAACTCATGTGACCTCACAGTCAGCCCATCGCAGGAAGTTTCTGTCATTTTCACATTCACTGCTTCTTGTAATTTCTCAGCAGCTTCTAGCCTCTGACGCCCACTTCCAAACACTTCTGGAGGACCTGCTTGATCCCCTCTTGCTGTTAGTGCCTCTATCAGCTCATTGTCCAACAGGAGCAGCCTCTGCCCATCCCTCACGTTAATATAGCTGTGAGTCATCAGCTGGAACAGCAGCTTCTCGTTCCGGCTTGTGGCACCCTCCGCGTGGCCCGTGCTGCTCAGCACACCCGCCGCTCCAGGGTTTGTGTTCAACTTGCCTCGTTCTAAAGAGTCCGCTAATTGCATGTGGGGCATCACATCGGGGATGCAAACTGATTTCAAGTTATTAGCAAGACTTTTGTCTAACATACCATTTTCAATTGCTTTTCCCCAGGACCAAATCTCTGTTGTTGCTGGTAGAAATATGGCTTTAATATGCTGTCGGTCACTAAGGATTTTATGAGCTAGCTCTGTAGACACAATACCTTGTTCCAGGGCATCTGTGATTGGGAGAATCTCTCCAGACTCAGGCCACAACAACCCCATGAATGACCAAAGGGACTCCAGAATCACAAGGGCAATCTTAGCAGTTACCAGATCACGGCTCACTGCTTCATCCACTGTCAGCCTACGCCCGGTGACAGTATCTATGATCCCTCCTGTCTGGAGCTGCCTTATGAGGAGAGCACAGGCCATATCTTGGTCAATCAAGTTATGTCTCACAGCCTCTCCCACTGTAAGTCTGTGTCCTGTTCTTGGATCTACTATGCCTCCAGCAAAAAGCTGAGCTTCCAGCAGCCGGACAGTAACCTGCCTATCTATCAGCCCCTCCTGAACGGCACGGAAAATGCTAACCTTCCGGCCCGATTTCAGGCTCACCATTCCCCCTGCCAACTGCTTGACAGGCAGCAACTTCAATCCTGATTCCTGGTGGACAATACATCTCTGCATCAGATCCAGTAAATCTATTTTCTCAGCTGTGTTTGGGTCTATCAAGTTCTTGGATGATCTCAGGTAGGACTCTAACCCTGAGTGAAGCCATGCAGAAATGAGGCCTTGGTGAAAAGCCTCCTCTAGGTTAATACAGTTCTCATCATTGGGGAGACTGAAACCTCCAGTTGCCAGGTGAGCTTCTAAGATTTTCAGTCCAAGTTTTTCACTGATTATTTTCTTTTCAATTGCTTCCGCCACAGAAAGAGGGCCTTTGTTTTCAGTGAGCCTGCTGATTAAGGACAGGGCATCCTGTAGCTCTTGTAGCTGCTGGTACATCTGGGGATTAATGAGGTTTCTGGCTAGGCCCTCCTCCAAAGACAGCTTTTCACAGGTCTCAGGGGCAATGAGGCCAGACAGGATAACCTGGGATTCCAGGAGTACCAGGCCTGTGTCTTGGTCAATGAGGCCCTTTTGCATTGCTCTGAAGATGGGAAATATCTCCACTGTGCCTAGGTCAATCACCCCAGCCACTGCTCTGCAGCCCTACAAGAAAAAACGAACAAGAACACTGCATCAGAGAAGCACAACTGTGGAAAGGAGTCATTCAAAGAACTACAGTATACCAAATTCCAACCACAAGAAAAACCCAGCTTGGGATGAGCCCCAGCCTGTAGGAAACATCCTGAAGCCTGGCAGTGTTAATATTAAAAAAGATTTTTTCTAATCTAAAGAATGTGTAACATAGCCAGATGTCTACAGAGTACCCAAGGGATGGTAGCATTAAGCATATCTGAGTGACAAGCTCTACAAAGTAGCAAGCAATGAAAGGGAGGAGACAGCTATTTCTAAGACTAAATCACCAAAAAGGCTCTTAATAGACATACCAGTTCCCCCAAAGTGAGAATTCGACCTCACATAACAACTTCTCAGGGTTGCGATCCATACAGAAGACTCTTGAAGCAGCACTTCCCTGCTGCTGATGAGTTCAGCAGGATCGGTCCACGGGGTCAGAAGAGAGATATAAGCAGCCCAAGAACCACACAACGGCTGTGCAGCTCAGCAGATGGCTCTGTGTATGTTACTCAGGCAGGTGCTGAGTAACTAGGGTGGTCACGCTTTTGGTGGCCAATGCTAGCATTTGCCATGGCAACAGCTCTGAGTTAAATTAGTTCTAGGAATTGGAAGCAGCAAGTCAAGGAAGGAACAGACTACGGTCCCTTGACTCTGAAACCACTAACAAATTGTCCTCTAGTCCAGGCTAGAACAGGTAATACAGTCATCACAATGATGGCTACTATTTAATGGGCACTTAGTATATTTACTAAGCAGTGATATTTAATCCTCCAAACAATCCTATGAAGGCAATTAATTTTTAGTTTGCAGATAAGAAAATGAGGTACACAGAGATTAGGTAACTTGTCCAAGGTCACAAAACAAGTGAGTTCCGGAATCAAACCAAGGACTGACTCTAAATTTCAAGCTACTGTACTCCCTCGCCAGTCAGATCCAGGGAAACAGGAAGGATAAGCACAGCAGAGTTGCATCTTACAAAGGAGTTCAGTACTAAGGACGCAGGGTAAGGCAAGCCTTACACACCGTCAAAATCATCCTCGTAAAAAAGCCTCCAAATAGTTTCTGAAGAATTCCTACTTTGAAGCCTTTCAAGGCAGAATGTTATTCAGAAGTTAAATCATTCAAGTGTTTCACCACTCAGAACACATCACTTTCATCACTCTTCAACTTTCTACTTCCTCGTTAGTGTTCAGCATCTTTATCTTTCATACGTGCTTATATCTGTCCCTCTTTGATCAGTATTACTTCTTTGTCCTTATTTAACTCTTATCCATGGAAGATTTTACTGAAGCAACTGGCAGTCACCTCCTTGCCTCCCATATAATGCGCTTCATTTCTGTCTCGGTGAGAAGCCAGCTCCATAAAAGCAGATGCCTTGCCCACTGGATGTCTAGGCCTAGTACCAGCAGTTCAAGAAACATTTGATGAATAAATGAATAAACTGACAAACAGTAAGGAAATCCTTAAAATCACTAACCTACTTTGCCCAGATTTTAAGAATAGGCCCTGAGAATTTCGAGCTGGATTAGCTGCATACTATCAGACATGGAGAATAGATAGCAAACGAGGAACCAGATCTGGGCTGCATCTTCATCTTACTATGTTTGTTCAAATAATGGAGTAACTGAGAACTCTTCACACTATTTAAAATATTATGTGATTCTTCAGCCTCCCTTTGTTTTTTGACCCAGCATGTAGAGTTTAACTTGTATAAGGTAAATGTATGTTTTCTGAATCTACTAGCTATCTTGTCTGTAAGGACTGAAAGGAAAACCCCACTGTGGTATGTGACTCTGAAATATATGAAAAATTCCATTTACAAAAGTCATATAAAAGCTATATTCAGAAGGAGACAATATGACAAAGAAAGAGATTCTTTGAGAGATGTCTAATTTCTTCTGTGAGTTCATGGATTCTCAGACACGCTTGTATTGAAAAAAGGTCCAGAGCCTAGCCAAAGAGAAAAGACTGTTCCTTCTAACACCCTCATAATTGGAGAACAGGCAAGAATCACTGAGCTGGGAAACGATCCAGAGAAATTCATTTCAGCCCCACCAAACACGAGCATTCTGACCTACACAAGCAGAAGATGATAGAGGGAGAGGAGGAAAGAAAACATAAAAGGCTCTACTTACCAGAGTTGCAGGGTGCGCCTTGGGCAGATAAGAGAGAGAGCCTTATGGAGCAGCTCAGCCGTATCGCACACACAGTGTAAGCTTGGTGTTAGCGTCCAGCATGCGACTGTTTGTTTTTTGCAAAAAAGAACCCCACACAGGTCGTCCTCTTTTCCCTTTGTGCATTTGTGCTTAAACTCCAAAGGGTTAGTTAAACTTGTAAGCAAGGATGTCAGTTAATCAGAACAATACTTCACATGAAACACACGAACGGTAACAGGGGACACATCATGCTCAGTGTAGTGGTGCTCAGCAGCTTGACCTTCTTTCTTTCTTTCTCCCCTTTTTTAACCTTTCAAAACGAGAACTGGATGTTCTCAGCAAGCAATTTTGTTAAAACTCTTCATGTACTCCCGTATGTGGTGAAGCAATAAGCCATTAGAAGTGGGTTACCCTGCAAACAGAGTGCTAAACCAGCATGCCCATTTTGGAAATCTGCAAATTACAGCCGGTTCTACACTGAGGCCTTTACAACTCCAGCGCCTGCTATACAAATTTCAGGATCAGAGTAAAAGCATATTTTGTCTAAACATCATTTTGAGCATTATCTAGACCAAATCTGCTTGCCACACAGAATTTGGCCATTGCTTCACAACATAGGAAATAAGCAGGCAAACACACATATATATCCCAGAGACACATGTATATAATATGGTAAGTTTACATATACACACAAGTATCCAGAAAGAACTCAGGACAACCAGCAGGAACGTAACAACTTCCATGTGCTCCAGGCAATGAACACAGTGGGAACTGGTCAAGATGTCACATGATGGGGTGACTATGGATAAGGGGAACCAGCGTCTCAGTCAGTGCAGCTAATCCACCAGTTTGTTTTGGAAATTTGGTGTTAGCGTCCAGCTAACATCTTTCATTTATTTAGTAGATAGAGGAAAAAAGTATGGTGGGGGGGGAAGAGGTCCACGGCCTTTACTTCCCAATATTCAGAACTCCCTGCTGTCCTTTGAGTGACAATGCCACAGAGTAACCATGTTGCCTTCTGATGGGATATGACACAAAACTCAGGTTCTCCTTGACTGTGGTCTGCCATAGGACGCAAGATGACACAAGGGTGAAGCAGGTCTAAAGGATTAGCCATATGCACCGTCTAGTGACTCTGACTGACCAACACATCATGGAACCCCAGGAAAGAAACACAAGACAAATGGCTGCTATGGTGAGGTTAAAAAATGAAGTCACACTGGTCATGGCAAGCTAGTGATCATGACTCTCAATCAGCAAAGCTGCAGTCATACTGTTCCCAAGGTACCTGTCCAACACCTGGAGAGAAAAACTCAAAGTACCTTTTGTTCTGTCTGCTGTGCCAGCTGGCTCTGGAGCTGCTGAAGCTGGTTTGCTGAACCTTCACAAAGGTCATGGTAAGTCTTACTGAGGGCATTCAATTGCTCAGATATCTGTTCTTTCTCTTTTTCTGAGAGCCTAGAAGATGAAGCATTAAAGCTCTTTTAGAGAAAGACATTTCCCCAAATCTCCTCTATTGTTTCAAAATGATGTCTCTGCCTTGGATAGTATTCTTCTTTGTCACTGTTTACGATGGATCATCCGGTCAGTCTCCCATACTCACTGAACACTTTGGCATCTAGCTCATAGTTTTCCTGTCTGTCTCAGACTGAGTCAAGATTCTTGCTGATGTCAATGCTCATGCCAATAATTATGTAACACCCTATACCTGTAGCCCAGCGAACTTCCCAATCCAAATGGCCTCCAGGCCACTTCAGGCTCATCCAAACTTGGATGCTGCCATCCTCTAAAATTATTCCACTTTTGACATTTTAAACTTCAAGAATCTACCATCTGATTATAACTTCTGATTATAATCCTACCTGGCTAGCTTTCTTTATTTACTCTTATTATCTCTCCTCTTTTAAAAATGAAATATCTTTAAGAGACAAAGGAGAAAAATACAACAAACTCATTTGCTCATTACCTAATTACCCAAACTTTCCCAAACTTTAGTATTTTACCAGATTTTCTTCAGATCCTTTTCTTGAATCTGGTGAATTCTGCAAGTACCTTTTCCCATTCTATCAATACATTGTGTTTCTGAGACTGAATCTTATGATTCATCTTAAAACTACCTGTCGCTTTACCGAGATTTCCCAAACCTTCCTTGACCTCCCCATTTCTCTTAATCCATCTATTATCTTTAGCTTCTTCTCATTAAAGCCCAGACACACAGTCCACCTTCTCAAATGATTCCTCACTGTTATCGTTGCACTCTCTCCTCACTAACTAGACTCCGGCCGCAGATCAATCAAACCCTTCGACTTCTCTGATCCCACATGCAGACCAAGTCTATCTAGTTGGGGGATTCCAAAATCATGTAGAAGTCCTCGTGGTCCAACCACTACCGGACTTCAGTGCTTCCTGACAATCCTCTTGGCACCCACTCTAACTTTCAGCAAACAACTTCTTTACCTATTTCAAAAAGAATATACAGACCACTGGGCACTAATCCTCTCAATTTCTGACTTGACTTTACTTCTGAAGAAGATACATTTATCTGTATCTATACCTTCCCTAATCTCCTTTCCCCAGACCTCAGAGGAAAGGCTGCCTCAACTCCTATATAAGTCTGTACTTTCTACTCACAGATGAATTTTATCCTCTTCTACATCCTCTGCAACCCTTCTCCCATGATCTCAATTTTTCTCTCCCTTTTGGTCCTTGAGACTCAGTAGTCCATAACATAGTTAAGTCCCTTTGATCTTTTAAGAAAAAAAAAAAAAACCTCTCTCTTGATCATAAATTCTCCTCTGAGTATTGACTCTATTATTTCTCTCCTTTCCCACAACAAGCTCCTAGGAAGAGTAGTCTAATTTCACTACCACTATCTTCCTCACCTCACAAGCTCCCCATTCCTCTAAATCTGACATCATTCCCCAACTTTTCACCAGAGTCACCAAACACTTCCAACATGCCAAAGTTAATAGCCATGTCTTACTTTACTCGACTTCATTGCCTTCTTTTTGGAATTCTGTTCTCCCTTGGGCTCTGAGGTTTCATAATTTCCTCTTACTCCTCTAAGGCTCCTTTATAGGCTGAGAAGCCCTTGAACCCTTGTAAGATAATCCAGTCATTGTTTTTACGATGCTAATCTCTATCACTTCATATTTCTCTCATAAATTCTAAATGTACACATATAGCTGCCACTGGACAACTTATAGTGGAACCACTTGAGGTATAAATAATCTATCAGGGACTTCTGAATACATACTAGAGGTTTATCCTCTGATACCCTGTGGGTTCTTCAGATTCACAATATCTGAAACTAAAGTGGCCTTCTTACCCCTCAATCTACACCCTCTCCTGTATTCCCTATCTCGGCATCACCAAATGTCCAGCGGTCTAAGCCAGAAACCTGGGAATTACATCTGATCATTTTCATTGGTCACAAAGCCCTGTAAGGTCATCATCCTTAATATCTTTTAAATCTTTGTCTTCTCTCCACCTCATCATTTCTTGCCTATATTGTCAGAACAGCCTCTTAACTGGTCTCTGAGACCCCGACTCTTGCCTCATGTCTACCCATTCTCTATGAGACTACTCTAGAAACCTTTATGAACAGCCTGATCAGGTTCAGAAGCCCTCCTCACAGCTGACACATAAAATGCAAATTCACCATGAACTACAAAGCTCTTCATAATCTGACTCCTGCCACTTTGAATTCTCCAGCCTGAGTTCTCATCATGACCCTGAGTTTTAATCAGTAAGATCCAGTCCTCCAGATGTGCCATAGTATCTCATTTATGACTCACTTATGACCGTGCTTGGCCAAGAAGATCTGTGAAGTTTTAATAGCCTCAGAGACTTGCTCCCTCTTGGTTGTCAGCTCCTCCGCCAGAACCTATGTAGTAGAAGAAAAGAGAAAACCTCAGAGCCCAAGAAATTGAAGAATCGGAAGTCATTTGAAATAAAATAAAATCCTAGGGAAAAAACCTAGCTTAGGTAAGATTTTCATTACCACAACCTAGAGTGATTTAGAAAGCAGAAACACAAATAAGATGACTTCTTCAGTTTCTTTAAGTCCTGGAAGCTAACATCTACTGAGATAATAATCCTACCTGGGTGGCCCATGTTTGTCTTATATTATCCCACCTAATGAGTAATCTCATATTATGCTACCCAGGAAGTAGCAGAGGGACCTTCCACTCACCTGTTGTTCTAAAATAGCCTTTTCAATGTCTGTTGATTCTTTGGTCTGGGGTGAGGTAGCTTTGCTTTGTGTATTCTTTGCGAGGGTAGATACCCAGCCCAAAAGTTCTTTAACCTTCTCCACATGCTCCTGTTTTTCCTCCTCTACCACTTTCTAGAAGAGGAAACAGAAAATCAGTATCTTGGTCAGTGTCTTACTAGACAGTCCTGATTCAGAGTCCCTAAAATAAAGACATGAAAGTCACCTCAATCAGTAGCTCCAATAACCCCAAGTTAAATATGATTTACCCCACCCACAGCATTGTTCACCAGTGCCTGTGTGATACCAATAGCTAAGTCCACTAAACCTAGGTTGACACTTTTCTTAGAAAAGCATGCTCTTTTCCTATGGGAAATAGGAAATTTTGCAGTCAATAGTTATTTACTAATTTTAAGAAGCCTTTCACATACAGCATCTTATTTTCATAATTCTTAGATTTTTAGGTGAAAAGATGGACATCGACAGAGATTAAATGAGCTATGTACTGACATAAAGGAAATCTTTGGCCAATTTATGTAGGCAAAAGTTGGTACAGGTTAATGTTTCCAAGAGCATTTCTTTTGTAACAATTGTTGAAAACGTGGAAACTTATTTCGCAAAAACACAGATTTTTATAATGGCAGAAAGACTGCATACTCATTACAACAGATTCAAACAATCTGAAATGCATAATATATGTCCCTTTAACCTCTTTTCCCCAGGAATTGGGTACAGATATTTCTAAACTTGTTTTTACACTCTTTTTGTACCTCTGTGGAACACACGCTTGTTTTTCCTGAAATCGTAATTATACATAGAATTCAAACTTGTCTTTTTTCTTCAAATAATGTATTATAAGTATCTTTCTGTGTCAGTTTATTTAAATCTATTTCATTATTTTTATTTTTAGCAGTTTCACAGCATTCTCTCGTATGGAATTTGGATATCTCCAATATTTCCCTTTAACAAATTATGCTTCATTAAGGATTTCTCTTCACAGCTCTTTCTTTATAATGTTTCTATAATGACAAAACCTGGAGGTGGGAGTGTTAGACAGTCTGTCCTCATTAGTCACTAGAAGGTTGTCATGTGCCTTAGAGAGAAAATGTGCTTCAATAAGATTTGTTCAGGTGTGATTATGCTTCTCTTAGGTATGAGCTCAGTGGTAGTGAATCAGCAGGATATATTAAGCAAAGTCCTGGAGGAGGGCATGACACCCACTCCAGTATTCTTGCCTGAAGAATCCCATGGACAGAAGAGCCTGGTGGGGCTAGTCCATGGGGTCAAGGTTAGACACGACTGAAGCGACTTCACACACAGGCATGAGGTAAAGTGCTTTTAAACAAAGACACACATAAAACCAAGCGGTATGTTACCCACTGACCAAAAGTTGGCAGGAACCTAACCCTGTGTCCCCGTGGGTACCAGGATCTCTATTTTGCTGGTGCAGTGACACAGCAACTTTGTGGAACTCAAGCACTGTGAACAATGGACATCAGCTGCGTGTGCATTTTAAATCTTGATAGATGAGGTGCAGGACTTTTTATTCAACTTTCAAGATGATCTAGGACCAGCTGCCCTCACCTCCTCTTCCTCCAGCCGCCGGAGCGCGTCACTGATGTATTTTACATGCTGAGTTGTTAAAGTCACCAATGCTGTGTAGCGAGTCCTTAAGTCCATGAACTACGGTTCAAAATAAACAATTTAGATAAGTTATCTGCCAGAAAAGTCAATTTAAATAGTTAACAATAAGAGGATGTTTCCATGAAGTCACACACTCAACAGTAATCAAATCATAAGGCCTGGAAGAGTGAATCCTTCCTTGAGGACAGTATACACATCCTTGCCCACCCCCTCCTGTCACCTCTTGCGTGATGGCATCTGAAGAGGAGAGCATGCGACGGCGCTTGCCCGGGGATTTCTGCTGCGATTCCACAAAGGCCTTGTATGTCATCAGCTGTAATTCATAGTCCTGGGGAGGAAGACACGGAACTTCTTTGACACTGGGCTTAGGGCTCACACACATCATGTAGCAGCATCGCAGCATTTCCATGGTGATGATCCCTTAGCATTTTGATGATCCTTTAGAACAGAGGTTAGCAAACTTCCTAAAAAGGCCATACAATCTACTCACTTCTGCCACTGCAAGTGAAAGCAGCCGTAGACAGTAACTAAAGGAAAGAGCGTGGCTGGGTATGATAAAACATAACTTAGAGACATTGCAAGCTGAAGTTCATATAATTTTCATGTGTTGTGAGGTATTATTATGATTATTTTTTAATAGCCTGTCTCGTGGGCCATATAAAATAGGCAGGCAAGCTGGAGTTAGCCTGGGGGGCAGGTCTGCGGACTCCTGAGTTGACAATCTGTTGAGTGCTGACCGTTTCCTTCATCTCACACACAGGGTGGCTGTGGCCCAGAGACGGGAAGTGGGTCTCCCTAATTAACTCAGTGGGTGAGCAACCCAGTCAGGACTGGAGTCAGTCTCCCATCCATCCCTAAGCTAATGTCGCCAGGCCACCCTATCACTTCCTCTGCAACCTTTAGAGGGCTGCCCTGGTCCGGGCCCTCTTCACGGCTCACACAATACTGTAACAGCCTCCTATTCTCCTTCTTAGACTCTCACCTCCAATCTATCTTCTGTCATGCTACTGGAATAACTTCTCTAAAGTCAAAAAGATAACCACTTCACTTCCCTGTTTGACAGTTTTCAATGACTTAGAGCAGATATCCTCAAATGTCAACATTCACCAGGGGATCTTGCTAAAATGCAGCCTATGCATTTCTGACTAGTTCCCAAGTGATGCCAATGCTCCTGGTTCAAAGACCACATCTTGAGGAGCAAGAATAGACGGTAAAGACAAAGGAACTGAACAAGGCCTTTCATGGGTTGATCCCAATCTCCTCTCTCAGTTTTCATAATCACTGTTTCTCATGTATGATACAATTTCTACCTATACCAGGATAGGTAGAATTTGCTATTTCCTCAAACAATCATTGCATTTTATTCCTCTGTGCCTTTAATTATGAAGTTCCTTTTGCCTGGAATGTCTTGCTTTCTGTTGTCAATTTTGAAAATTCGAGGCAGGAGGAAAATACTGAATGAGTGCTTAAGCAGTCTATTGAAAGAAAAAAAGAACGCTTCACCAGTGGCTCAGCGGTAAAGAATCTGCCGGCAATGCAGAAGCTACAGGAGACACAGGTTTGATCCCTAGGTCAAGGAGATCCCCTAGAGAAGTGCATGGCAACCCACTCCAGTATTCTTGCCTGGAGAATCCCCACGGACAGAGGAGCCTGGTGGGTTACAGTCCATGGGGTCACAAAGAGTCAGACACGACTGAAGCGACTTAGCACAGTAGTAGTAACAACCAAATACTAATAAAAATAAAATCATGTGCTATTAAAAATAAAATCACGTGCTAATAAAAATAAAATCACCATTTACTGAACATATTTTAATTTTCAGGCACTGTCCTATGCATAAATTATCCCATTTAATCTTTGCAGTCACTCAGTGAGGTAGCTACTAGCCACAGTTTTGCAGACATAGCAACAGAAACTCTAAGGGGTAAATGTTTGCTCAAAGTCTTAAGCCTAGAAAATGGCAAAGCTAGGATTTGAACTCAATTCTTCGTGATACCAAGTCTCCTGCTATTAACTAAAGAAATGTATTCATTAAAAAACTATTTGCTGAGCACCTACTATGTGCTAGTCATTGTTCTGGGTGCTACACACATAGTAGGGAACAAGTGACAAAAAACTTTGCTCCCCTGGAACTTCGATTCTACTGGGAAGGCATATGATAAACAAATCAATATAGAAGAATCTCAGGTCAGTTTTCTTTAAAGACCTCATCAGAGAAATACGGAGTAGGGAGCCAGATCTTGCATAGCCTGATAAACTACAAAAGAATTTTCAGTATGAGTATGATAAGAAGTCATGAGATAGTAGCGAGCAGGAGAGTGACAGGATCCAATCTATCATGCTTCAGCTATGGCAAGGTACACATTTCCCTCACATTTTAGTATCGCTAAAATCGGAAAATGTCTCACTTGGCATTTGCATGATTGGTGGAGTTTCCTCCTTTCAGTAATGTGGCTCATAATCAACAGTGCCTGAGGTTCCGTGACAGGCGGTACAGTCTTACAAAGCGAGCCTGGCTACTGTGTGGGAAAAGAGCCTGAGTGGGCAGGGGCAGAAGTGAGGGAGCAGCTCAGAGCACTGGAGCAGCTCCAGAAGGTTCTTCACTAAGATGTGAACCTGGGAAAGGGGGGTGTGAGGGGCGGTGACGGGTAGTCAAGATTCGGGAAACATGGCAAGATGGACCCAACCAGCTCCCAGACTGCTATTAAACATAAAGTTTAAGGTGAAGAGAAGAGAGAAGAATGACTCTTTGGGCTTTTTTCGCCTCAGCAGTAAAGAAGATGATGACACTACTTCCTGAGATACGCAAGACAGTGAAAAGGGTGTTGAGAAGAAAACCCAAACATTCTGTTTCTCACAAGGCAAGTTTGAGAGGCCTGTCATTCACCCATTCAGGAGTCAAATGGAGATGCCTCGAAACTCATCTCTTGTCTGGTACCTCTCTGAGCATCCCCAAATATGTGCCATGATGAACACACACCTGCATTAACTTAAAGATGGAACAGAAGAGATCTGCTTGCTTGTCCAAAACCAAAATCTCCAGTGACACGCAGGTCTTCAAGCTGGAGACTATTTACGTTACTTTTAGGACTGGCAGCATTACCTTTACAATGGTGGAGTATTGCTGGGAAAACTTTTGACACTGGTCCAGTTTTGTCTGATTTCTCTCAATTTCTGCAAACAGCTCCTAGGAACCAAAACATCACAACCTTCTGTCATTGTCATTATCATCACTGAAACAGGTGAGCATGTATTATGTTTTCAAACCTTAGCTGTGTCAGAATCACCTAGAACACTGGATAAAACATAGATTGCTGGGTCCCACCTCCAGAGTTTCTGACTCCATAGATTTGGGTTCAACTCTGAGAACTCTCATCTCTAACATGTGCCCAAGTGATGCTGAAGCTGCTACTCTGGCTGTCAACACTCTGAAAATCACTGTTCTAAGTAATTTACATGTATCATTTCATTTAACCCTAACCACAAAAACCTTATGAGGGCGGCTGAACAAATAATGGACTATATGCATTTTACTGCTGAGGAAGGCAGAATACTAAGAGATTAAGTAATTGGCTCAAGTTCTCATAGTAAGTAAGGAAGCCAAAAAAAAAAAAAACCCTCAAAATACTAACATATAGAAACAGCTTTGAATGAAATAATTTTCTTCAACTCATAGCTTCCCTGGGTTTTCATTTCCTATATTCTGATCCTAGCAAAACAAAATGCAATATTGACCATCTAGTGCTCTCAATATATATTCATGGGAACTCAGGATTGGAAGGGGCCTTCCAATCTTGGAAAGTCCTAATGCTAAACCAGTATCTAGTGACCACTCTGCTTGAACCCTTTTCAGAAGAGGCTCAAAATGTCCTGATATTTGGGGGGAAGTTAACTGCTAGTTGCTTCCCCTTGCAACTCCCACCAGGCCATGGCCACACCCACCGTCTGCTGGCTGAGCTGCTCGGAGAGTACTCTGCTGTCCTCAGCCTGGCCTGGCTTCATCATTTCCTGCTGGGCAGTGGTTTCCTCAATCCATCTGATAAGAGTTCCATGGCAGGCTCGGTAATCTCCCAGGACTTCCTGGATACTTTCTAGCTCAGATTGGCTGCAGATGCAAAGGGAAACTGCTATCAGATATCTTGCTATAAATACAACTAAGCAAACAAGGCCATTCCCTCTTTAGCCCAGCCATGCCTCCAGCTGAGCTTGACCACAGAGGAATACATCTTTATTTTGAGAGAACAGCAAAGCAACACTGACGGGGAGCTATGCATGTACCCAGGACTCTGTGGCTGAGAAGTGAGTAGCAACCAGGCGTGCCCTGCTGACCTGGAAACTGCTTGGAAGCCTGGCATCCTGTGATAATCCTTGTCAATTTTTCGCCTATGTTGCCAAGGATTACTGGGGCTGCCAATAAGGTAGTACTGCCTGTACACTTTGGTCTCCTGGTGACAGAGGACCTGTCAGGGTGTACAGTCATGATTTATGACTCACTGTGGTTTCTTGGGGAGAAAAGTAGGGGGAGAGTAGGTGAAAAATAGTAGTTACTGTTAATTCCAGTAACAGCTCCTTATACCACTTTTGTTAGTCTAACTAGCCTTGGGACAATAATTCAATTATAGAGAATTAATCCAAACTGACACGAGTCTCTATCACCCTTCTTCCGATATATTTTCCTAACTAGCCTGGCCTCAGACAGGTGGTTTTCTGTCTTTCCTATTCAAATTGGTCATCAAAAGCAGAACCTCAAGTAACAGATAAAAACACTAAATTAGCAAATGAAAAGGAAGCAAGAAATTCTGCAAAGCCCCACTATGAATCATGACTCACATTAAGTATCAAAGCTAGGCAATTCTCTGGTGGTCCAGTGGTTAAGGCTCCGGCTACCACTGCAGGGGACGCTGGTGTTCCCTGGTCAGTGAGTGTACGCTTATTTAAAGGCAGGAATCAGTCAGGATGGGGTGGAAATCAAGTGACAGTATACATTCTGGACAACATTCTGACCAATCTCTGCCTTCAAATAAACATACACAGAGATAACTCTATTTTCATTTAAAACCTAGTTTCTGAACCCTAGAGAAGAAAAGAGTGCGGCTGTCACTCACCGGGTCTCGAGCTGGGCAATGACCCGGTGCCAACGGTCCTGTAGCTGGGAACCTTTTTCCTGACAGCGCTCCAAATCCAGATTCCGCTCTGGGGTCAGACGGCTCAGCTGCTCTGCCACCACCTTGGCCTTGCCAATTTCCTCATCCAGGACTGAAAAGACTGAATTCTTGTCCTTCGCGTCACTAAGCCAGTGCTATAAAAGCACAAGCAGAGCAACAGGTTAAATATGTTCCATGATAAAAAGGACTCAGACTAAGGAACGAAGCAAGTTCATTGTCCACAGCTGGCTCCATGTTACGTCTGTGATTCAGAACCCAGACTCCACAGCGTTTGTGCCAAAAATGCCTCCATAGTCCTCAGGCTCACTAGGCAGCCAGCAAAGAAAAGTGCAAGAACGAGTGTTTGAGACCTGACTCCACCACTTATAAGCTAGGAAACCATGACAAGCCACTTAGCCAATCTGAATCTTGGTATTCTCTCTGTACATAGAGGTAAAAATCCCTCCTCAGCCCCCTCACAGAGTTGGCTGTGAGCATCCAAGGAGGTAAGAGCTAAGTGATTTACAAACTTACAGCATAACTATTGATTGTATCCAATTAAACTATGACTTTACTGGGGGGAAAAGGGGAAAATAAATGGAAAAGCATGGTCCTTTATCTCCCTTTTACAGTTAGACATATGTCTTGATCCTCTCTTCCTTGGATCCACATAAAAAGACATTAAATATAATATTTTGCCTAATTTGAATGCAAACTTCAGGTGGTGGTATGCCATCCAAATCTGCATTTCTCTGCTAACCCCAAACAATGAGTATGTTAAGTCAAACTAGGAACTAGGAAAAACCAACCCGTAATGTAGACCGATGGGACTCCAGAGCTGAGAGATCTGCTGGTACTGCTTCTTCTTGACTCAGCTTGATTTCATAACCTTTGACTAAGAGTTCAGCATCCTGGATGCTCCGCACTATAACATCGATTGTCTTCAGCCTGTGAGGATAAAACCACTTCCATTAATACATGCATTTTAAGAGATGGGCTTCGGACCTGGAGCACTACCAAGTTCACCTATTGTAACTGTCAAAATCAACTTCATCACTACTAAATGATGACAGGGTTTCATAAAAATAAGCATAGTATATGTACTGCCAATTTAAGCCAATTAAAATATAGTTTAGGGGACACTGGGACACACACACACACACACGTGTGCACATGGTGGGAGGTCTCACAAGAAAACAGGCTTGAGGACAGAAACCCACTCAAAACCATGAAGACTCTAAGACATCCTCAAGGTCATAGTTAGGGATGTGTGAGTAGAGGTAAGACCCTCAAAGCCTAATACTCAGTTTAAATAAAAATTTTTCTTTCTATATGTCCCTTTTTCTGTTTTAAAAAGAAGTATCTAATCAAACAGAAATGAGATTCAAAACAGGCATAAAACTGCATATGAACTCCCCTTCTCTCCTTCTGTACTCCGAGCATTTGTTCACTGCAGCCCAAATAAACCCACTCCATGTTATTTGGAACTAAAGCCAAGGTCTCTTTTTATGAGTACAAGCTCTTCAAGACCTGCAATCTCTCTGAAATGTTCATGAAACATTCCAGACACTTTTTTTTCCCCCATCTGATTGGAAACATTGCCCTCTTGACCCAAATTCTCACTCACTCACTTGTTTAAATAGACAGTGGAGAGACCATACACATGGTCCATTTTCTCCACCAACAGATTGAGTTCTGAGCGCAGAGTTGGGACACTGGAACCAGATGGGGACTGATGGAGAAAGCTGTTGCATTTCATGGAAACAGCATCCAAGTCTGCCCTCAATTGCTGCAGATCCTCCTGGGTGTGCTATCAGCAACAAGACACACAACAAACACAGAGACAGAATTGAACCAAGAAGTTAGCGAGAAGTCCTTGTTGGGAACAGCAAAATATCAGAAACAGACCAAATAGCACATGTAGGAGACTGATGGAATAAACCAGGCAACAGCAATGAAGGCAGAGCAGGGCAACGAATACAAACAAATAAATTCTGAACACAGACTCGACTACAGACATACCTTCAGTATAAAGACGGAAAGAATTACATTAAACTCTAGATAGCAGGTTTGCTTTTTGTAATATTATGAGTTAGCAATACTGAAACCAT
This sequence comes from Antilocapra americana, assembly GCA_007570785.1. Taxonomy (NCBI): domain Eukaryota; kingdom Metazoa; phylum Chordata; class Mammalia; order Artiodactyla; family Antilocapridae; genus Antilocapra; species Antilocapra americana. Next base: position 1,372,974 of record ML661382.1, on the reverse strand, counting down.
TATCTGTACATCTTAGAATTGAGCAATAAGTAAATTTACATTATGGATAATGTAAAGGAGGATTTTCAGTCGTGGGGAAAGGAGTTACAAATATGGAAGAAAAGAGAGGTTAGAATAAGCCCTGAGGTATTGGTTTGGAACAGGATAGAAAGAGATATCTATGAATATTTGTGGTCACGTGTATGCTCGATGCAGGCCTAGAGTAGACACCCCAATAAAAATGAGCACACTCAGCACCTGATCTTGGCTCCTAAATAAAGGGACCTAAAGAAAGCAAGATTCCTTGGAGAGACACTGATCCTAGGCTTGGGGCTGGTAAAAGCACGAGAAGGCAGGAATTGTTGAGGGAGGTGCTACAAAAAGGGCAATTATGGGTATGCCCTGGTGGTCTGGTGGTTAGGACTCTGTACATCCACTGCAGGGAGCACAGATTGCACCCCTGGTCAGGGAACTAAGATCCTGCAAGCCACAGGGTGAAGTCCAAAAAAAACAAAAACAAAAAAAGGCATTTATTAGGTCAACTAAAGAAATTTCAACTAAAGTCTTAGATAACAGTAACATATTCAAGATCAGTGTTCATTTCCTGATTTTAATCACTGTGCCGTGGTTATGTAAGAGACTATTCTTGTTTTTCGAAGTATACAGGGGTAAAGGAGCACCATGTCTGGAAGTTACTCTCCAAAAAAAGGTTATTATTATTTGTGTATATATGTAGAAGAAAATAATGAAGCAAATGTAAAAAAATAGCAACATTTTTGGAATCCAGGTGAAGGCTATATGAGAATAAAAACTTTTCTATATATCTGAAACTATTTTAAAATAATTAAAAAAAAAAAGAAGAGTCCTTTAGAAGAGCTCAATATTAACCTGAATTTCTTTGAATGCTCTCTTTTGCAGGGACAAATAGATTTTGAATGACTGTAGAAAAGAAAAAAAAAAAAACCCTCAATGTAAGAATTGCAGGTTTATTTGACATGCCTCTTTTCATACTGTTTATGGGGTTCTAGAGGCAAGAATACTAGAGTGGTTTTCTAATGGCAGAAAGGGAAGAGGAACTAAAGAGCCTCTTGATGGGGGTGAAAGAGGAGAGTGAAAAAGCTGGCTTAAAACTCAATATTCAAAAAACAAAGATTATGGTATCTGGTCCCATTACTAGATGGCAAACAGATGGGGAAAAAGTAGAAACAGTGGCAGATTTTATTTTTGTGGGCTTCATAATCACTGTGGTTGGTGACTGTAGTCATGAAATTAAAAGAACTTGCTCCTTGGAAGGAAAGCTATAACAAACCTAGACAGCATATTAAAAAGCAGAGACATCAGTTTGCTGACAAAGATCCATATAGTCAAAGCTACAGCTTTTCTGGTAGTCATATACAGATGTGAGAGTTGGATCACAAAGAAGGCTGAGAGCCGAAGAATTGATGCTTTCAAACTGTGGTGCTAGAGAAGACTAGAGAGTCCTCTGGATAGCAAGAAGATCAAACCAATCCATCCTAGAGAAAACAACCCTGAATATTCATTGGAAGGACTGAAGTTCCAAAACTTTGGCCACCTGATGTAAAGAGCTGACCCACGGGAAGACCCTAACGTAGGGAAAGACTGAAGGCAAAAGGAGAAGGAGCAGCAGAAGATGAGATGGCTGGATGGCATCATCAACGCAATGGACATGTCAGTCAGTTCAGTCGCTCAGTCTGACTCTTTGCGACCCCATGGACTGCAGCACGCCAGGCCTCCCTGTCCATCACCAACTCCCGGAGTCCACCCAAACCCATGTCCATCAAGTTGGTGAGGCCATCCAACCATCTCATCCTCTGTCGTCACCTTCTCCTCCCTCCCCCAATCTTTCCCAACATCAGGGTCTTTTCCAACGAGTCAGCTCTTTGCATCACGTGGCCAAAGATTTGGAGTTTCAGCTTCAATATCAGTCCTTCCAATGAACACCCAGGACTGATCTCCTTGCAGTCCAAGGGACTCTCAAGAGTCTTCTCCAACACCACAGTTCAAAAGCATCAATTCTTCGGCACTCAGCTTTCTTTATAGTTCAACTCTCACATCCATACATGACCACTGGAAAAACCATAGCCTTGACTAGACGGACCTTTGTTGGTAAAGTAATGTCTCTGCTTTTTAATATGCTGTCTAGGTTGGTCATAACTTTCCTTCCAAGGAGTAAGCATCTTGAGTTTGAGCAAATTCCAAGAGATAGTGAAGGGTAGGGAAGCCTGGCATGCTGCAGTCCATTGGGTTTCAAAGAGTTGGAGACTGAACAGCAACGAACAATGACATGCTTCACACAGCCTCAGATCCTTTTTGACCAAAGAAAACTAAACTGGGCTCTCATCTTTCTCTTAAGGCTTAGGAATTACTGAGACCGTTGAGAAAACTTACTCCTCATTAGGCACTCCTTTCCATTTCCTTTAGGCCCTCAGATCAAATCTAATATTCTTCACAGAGCTCTCTTGTCATACCCCAAGTAGAAATGTTCCGGTAACTTTCTACATTCATACAGCAACGTTTGCTTGGAAATCTGGAGGTACACTAGGTATTATCTTATGACATCTCTTACACTGAAATCTCAAACTGTGACTTTAACCTTTTGCTCTTCTTTATCTAAACTATAAGCCAAAAGCAAGGACCTTTGGCTTACTTTCTTTGCATGCCCCTAAAAACTTAATAAAGCAGTTAATATTTGCTGCTTTTACATCAAGAATATCACCTTACATTTTTATAGCATTTTAATTTTCCAGGAGGCTCATGGCATGTAGTGTATCACTTCCATGATTCATATAGTTTAGTTCAATTCAGTCACTCAGTCGTGTCTGACTCTCTGCGACCACATGAACTGCAGCACACTAGGCTTCCCTGGCCATCACCAACTCCTGGAGATTGCTCAAACTCATGTCCATTGCATTAGTGATGCCACCAACCATCTCATCCTCTGTCGTCCCCTTCTCTTCCCACCTTCAATCTTTCCCAGCATCAGGGTCTTTTCCAATAAGTCAGTTCTTCTCATCAGGTAGCCAAAGTATTGGAGTTTCAGATTTAGCATCAGTCCTTCCATTGAATATTCAGGTATGATTTCTTTTAGGATGGACTGGTTGGATCTCCTTGCAGTCCTAGGGACTCTCAAGAGTCTTCTCCAACACCACAGTTCAAAAGCATCAAGTCTTCGGCGCTCAGCTTTCTTTATAGTCCAACTCTCACATCCATACATGACTACTGGAAAAACTATAGTTTTGACTAGACAGACCTTTTTTGGTAAAGTAATGTCTCTGCTTTTTAATATGCTTTCTAAGTTGGTCATAACTTTTCCTCTAAGGAGTAAACGTCTTTTGATTTCATGGCTGCAGTCACCATCTGCAGTGATTTTGGAGCCCAAAAAACCAAAATCTGTCACCATTTCCATTGCTTCCCCACCTATTTGCCATGAAGTGATGGGACCAGATGCCATCTTAGTTTTCTGAATGATGAGTTTTAAGCCAACTTTTTCACTTTCCGCTTTCACTGTCACAAGAGGCTCTTTAGTTCTTCTTCACTTTCTGCCATAAGGGTTGGGTCATCTGCATATCTGAGGTTACTGATATTTCTCCTCACAATCTTGATTCCAGCTTGGGCTTCATCCAGCCCAGCATTTCACATGATGTACTCTGCATATAAGTTAAATAAGCAGGGTGACAATATACAGCCTTGATGTACTCCTTTCCCGATTTGGAAACAGTCTGTTGTTCCAAGTCCAGTTCTAACTGTTGTTTCTTGACCTGCCTATAGATTTCTCAGGAGGCAGGTCAGGTGGTCTGGTATTCTAATCTCTTTAAGAATTTTCCACAGTTTCTTGTGATCCACACAATCAAAGGCTTTGACGTAGTCAATAAAGCAAAAGCAGATGTTTTTCTGGAACTCTCTCACTTTTTCGATGATCCAACAGATGTTGCTAATTTGATCTCTGATTCCTCTGCCTTTTCTAAAACCAGCTTGAACTTCTGGAAGTTCACAGTTCACGTACTGTTGAAGCTTGGCTTCAAGAATCTTGAGCATGTGAGATGAGTGCAATTGTGCGGTAGTTTTAGTATTCTTTAGCATTGCCTTTCTTTGGGATTGGAATGAAAACTCATCTCTTCCAGTCCTGTGGCCACTGTTGAGTTTTCCAAATTTGCTGGCATATTGAGTGCAGCACTTTCACAACATCATCTTTTAGGATTTGAAATAGCTCAACTGGAATTCTATCACCTCCACTAGCTTTGTTGGTAGTGATACTTCCTAAGGCCCACTTGACTTCACATTCCAGGGTGTCTGGCTCTAGGTGAGTGATCATACCATCATGATTATCTGGGTCATGAAGATCTTTTTTGTATAGTTCTTCTGTGTATTCTTGCCACCTCTTCTTAATATCTTCAGCTTCTGTTAGGTCCATACCATTTCTTTCCTTTATTGAGCCCATCTTTGCATGAAATGTTCCCTTAGTATCTCTAATTTTCTTGAAGAGATCTCTAGTCCTTCCCATTCTATTGTTTTCCTCTATTTCTTTGCACTGATCACTGAGGAAGGCTTTCTTATCTCTCCTTGGTATTCTATGGAACTCTGCATTCACATGGGTATATATTTTCTCCTTTGCCTTAAGCTTCTCTTCCTTTCTCAGCTATTTGTAAGGCCTCCTCAGACAATCATTTTGCCTTTTTGCATTTCTTTTTCTTGGCAATAGTCTTGATTACTGCCTCCTGTACAATGTCATGGATCTCCATCTATAGTTCTTCTATGGATGGAGGTTTACACTATCTCCATTTTCTAAGAAAGGAAACGAAGGATGAGAAGTAATTTGCACAGGGGCTTCCCTGGCAGTCCAGTGGTTATGCCTTTGCCTTCCAATGCCGGGGAGTGTGGGGTGGATCCCTTGTTGGGGAGTTAAGATCCCACAGGCCTCATGGTCAGAAAACCAAAACATAAAACAGAAGCAATACTGTAACGAATTCAACAAAGACTTAGGGAAAAAGGTTCTAACTTTCAAAAACATCTTCAAAAAAAGAATTTGCTCAAAATCACAGAGAAAAGTGTACATCAGAGCTGATAGCAGAATCTGAGCCTTTCTGTACTATTTGCGGAGGCACATGACTGACAGTAACCATGTCACAGAATCTAACATACATGTAAGGGACAGAGCAGAAAGCAGCAGCTGTACTGAGCAGCCTTCGAGCGCCTACCTTGTTCTAAAGGCTTACCTCTTGTTCTGCGATCCTTAACGCGTTGTCTTGCCGAGCATCTCTGTCCGTCCTAGAGCTGGCTGGGGACTGAATCCGCTGGATTAGCCTCTGTTCACACTCCTGCAGGCGCAGCCGGATATTCTTCAGCTCTGAAATGTACATCTTGGCCACAGTTTCTTCTTTGTCCTCTGTGAATGCACAAGCACAGAAGATCACTACGCACCACAACAGAGATCAGCAAACCTGAGAACAACAGATTTACCCTTAGACAGGGTACCACTGGTTCCAGCAGAGCTGATAATCTGTGAATGAAAGCAAGGCCTTATATGGGGAACCTTCTGTCTGTTCCCAAACTCCCTGTATTATAAACTGATCTTTAAGGTCCAAACAGACAATTTCCACAAGAAAATGGGGTAGGTTTATTAGCAATAATGAATAAAACACAGCCTTTTCTTCCATGATCTGATTGTGAGAATTCATCTCTATGAGTTATTCGCTATGTCAAGTTTTTCTAGCAATGCAAGTGGTAAAAAGGTGGTGATAATACTTTCTAGTTTGTATGAAGGGTCGAGCAGCGCCCTTCAGGGCTTTCAGTCCACCTTTCCTCCCTCTCCTCCCAAGGCACGCACCATTTTCCATGGACTTCATCAGGTGCTGGAAATGGGTTTTACACGCCTCCACCTCCTCTTCCAAGCGAAGCCGGTCAGCCACTGAGAAGAGAGCCGAGTCACGACTCTCCTGCAGGAAGTCTTCGTAGTGGGCCTGCAGGTTCTTCATCACCTGCTGGTACTCCCCAGGCGCTGAGGAGCGGAGCTGCCGAGAACAAAACAGAGGACATTTCAATGGAATGGAGATGGAATACAAAATAGTGCACAAACCATCTTTATAAACGTGTTCATTTTTCACAAGTTGAATTTGTTCATGAAACCAGCATTTGGATCAAGAAGCAGGACATTCCTGGCATCTCAGAAGCACCCTCTCGGATGTGAACCTTAATGATGGCTAACTCACCGGTATTCCCCTGTTCCACACGTTTATCCAAAAGGTCTTAGTTTCCAAGAGCCTCAAGCCCCTAACCCTGAAACAGTATCCCTGACTTCATTTCCCACTAATTGGGTGAGTAGGAGTCTCACAGTAATAGAAAAAACTTCCTGCTGAAAAAACAAAACTTGCCAATAGGCTATAAGCCTGGGTTAAAACTTCCATAATTACCTTTTCCAGATTCCAGGTCTTTACAAGGTCAAGGTCCTTCCTCAGATAGTTCCAGGAGATAAGGCTTTTGGTGTTGACATGTAGTTGATGCCAAAGGGCCATCACCTTCTGATAAGATTGCTCCACCCTACAAACAACACAGAACCTGGCTATAGCTTTTCTAAGGCCTGAGGTCCAACTGAGCAGAGAAAGGCAACAAGTTAAATACTAACAACAGAGGAATCTCTAGACCTAAATGAATGGATAGCCACAAGCACATATTCAGCAGTCTCATAAATGTTGCTTGAACATATTGATAATATACTTATGAGATGTCAGAGAGGAAAAGCAATGACAGACAAAACAGAGGCAAAATAACTCCATTTGAAATTGTTGAAAAATTGCAACAATGCTTAGAAAGCAAATGCAGATTCATCCGTCCATCAGTTCACCCGCAAAGGGCAGAGGTGGAAGCACGGGGTGGCAGCTGAGCCAGTACCTGCTGGCCGTCTCAATGGCATCCTTATTGGGTGGGGGGATGAGGAAGCAGACTGAGGGCACCATTGCCTCGTTCCCCGTGGGGCTGATCACTTTCCACTTGGTCCTCTGTGAGTTATCTTCTAACACACACTCATCACTCTTGCAAATAGTGATCTGAAGAGACAAAGTTACAAGTTATTGCTAATGGATAAACAAACAACCTATTATTACCTGGTGCCTGATCCCAAGGCTATGATATCCTTAAGGAAAAGTCATTTTGGAGATCTTTATCACCTAGGGAAAGTTTCTGATTTTGGCAAAAAGATAATGTGTACAAATATACAACCCAGGGATGGTCGCAACATGAAAGAAATAAATGAAACAAGTGTTTATTAAATGCCTGTTACATGTTGAGTAACTCAGACATGACAGTTAAATGGAGGCTTGTAAGGGCTCCAAGACCAATCTGTCTGTATCCGCAATGAACACGGTAAAAATTAGAGGGACATACTACAACTTTGCTTTTGTGATACTCCCACATCCTCCCTTCCTGTCACTCCACTCAAATCCCTGAAATGTTTAAGCATTTGAAATCATCGGCTCTTTCTCTTGGGAGACAGGTAACCAATATTATTGGTTTCTGTCAAATTTATAGACAGAAATATTGAGATGAAGAAAAGCACAGCAAGAGGTCATTCATTCTTTGGTATAACAAATATTTCTTGAGCCTACTATGTGCTTGGAAGTATGCCGGGCCACTAGAGATACATATCCCACATATTCTGATGAGCACCAAACTGTGTGACAAGCTTAGTCTACCAGGGAACGCATGGAAGGCAAACGACCCGGTCTTCGTTAGAGGGGTAAAGAAATTATTCAAGACTCTGAAGCCACATTAAGGAATTCAGACTTTCTGAGAAGAAATGGGGAAACTTCCCTGGTGGTCCAGTGGTTAAGACTTTGTCTTCCAAGGCAAGGAGTGTAGGTTCAACCCCTGGTCAGGATTGGAGCTAAGAACCCACATGCCTCGTGGCCAAAAGTCCAAAACAGAAAACAGAAAAAATACGGCAACAAATTCAATAAAGACTTTGAAAGTGATCCATGTGGGGAAAAAAAAAAAAATCTTAAAAAAATAAAATAAGAACAAATGGAGAATTGTTGTAGGACTTAGGTAGGGGAGTGATTTTTTTTTTTTTAAAGATCATGCTGGTGGTAGGATAAAGAATACATTGAATGGGGGTCTGATGCAATAATCCAAGTGGGTCTGATTTAGGTAGAAGCAGCAGGGATAGAAAGAAGAATCCTTGAGGGATACTTGTGTGTGTGTTTGTGTGTGTGTGTGTGTTTGACTCTGTGATCTCATGGGCTGCAGACGCCAGGCTCCTCTGTCCATGGGATTTTCCAGGCAAGAATACTGGACTGGGTTGTCATTTCCCACTCCAGGGGATCGTCCTGACCCAGGGACTGAGCCCCTGTCTCCTGCACTGGCAGGCAGGTTCTTTACCACTGTGCCACCTGGGGAGCACAGTGACGGGTGTTTCTTTACAAATGCTGACTTTTCCTGCCAGCTGTAGGAAAAGAGGAGAAGAGTCATGGATCTCTCTAGGATGCTAAAAAGCCCCATTTCTAGCCACTCCTAGGCAACTGGGTAAATATTGATGTCGGTTACTGAGGCAGGGAGCATGTCAAGATTGTAGAGTTGAGGCTTATGTTTTTAATGATACATTTAAGCACGTTTAAGTTCTAACAACAGAACTCTTATCATTTGATCTTTCCTTACTATCACAACCCTAACGAAGGCTTCCCTTGTCACTTGTCTCCCTCTGGAGCAGGAGGTACCCTCCCACCTACTCACCTCGATCTGCCTATAGTCACAGATGGCCTTCACGGAAATGGTGCTCTTTAGCACGTGGTCAGGACTGCGTGGCTTTAGCTGAACAATGGATTTTGATCTCCCAACAAGACTGGCAACGGAACTCTTGGATTGTATAAGCTGCTCCTTTTCATCCTACAAAATGAGAAGAAAGCGAAAGAGACATTAATGTTGCTCCTCGGGAAACTGAGTCAACAGAGAAAATTGAGTGCTCCACTCCCTCTGAGAACGTCACTTCTCGGTTAAGTAGGGATCCTTGGTGGAGCCATCTTAGAAACACAGGGATAACGAAGACAGGAGAGGATGCTTCTGTCTGCTACCAAGTGCATTTATACTCAAATTTTGCAGCTTTCTCCCTGTGCAGTTTTCAGTGAACCATAAAGCCACATGCAAAAGCAAATAATAAATAAATAAAACAAAAAAAGAATTTCTAGCTGCCAAATACAGCTAACAAAGGATTTTGCCAAATAAGGTTCAGAGAACATGGAAGTTAAAAACAATGATAATAACTAGGTTGTGGTTGTTATTATTCAATTTCTCACTGACAGAAGCCAGCTCTTGCCTCTCTGCTTAGGAGAAGTTAGAGTTATGCTCTTTTAATTTTTCTCTTTTTTAAATAATGTTATCTCCCAAGCTCTAATAGAAATATTTTACTTTCTTAGATTGAATCAAACTTTCTAGAGAAAGATCTTAGCCCTTCAACCAACAACCGATAAATCAAAGTTGTTGGTGAAGGTATTGTGATAAACAATTTAGGGTTTACCTTTTGGAGTCTTGCTGTGCTGTATTTATACAAATTTGATTGATTTGAAAGAGATCTCATGCAAAATTGAAACTCTCAAGTCTCTGCAAACTCAATTTTCTTAAAAACTAATGAACTTCTTTTCAAGAAAATTGGTAGCAATCTACTACCAATTTCATTAGAGAGTAAAAGACAATCTTTATCTATTAACCAGGATGTTTTGAGCTCATTTTGATGTATTAAAAAGTCCCCAGAAGAGGGCTTTCTTGGGATGGAAGTAGATGCGATGAGGGTAAAGAGTTAATAATGTTAAGAAATGCCATTAAAGAATTAAGAATATGCAAGTAGAGAAAAAGAAATGCTTAAACAAACTACCTGTGCCTGTCCCCGGGAGCATGATTGGAAGAAATACAACTTTAACTTATTAGTTAAGAGAGAGGAATGGAATATGTCAGGGAGACAGCCATATTGTTCCATTCTTGAGAGCTGGTCTACCCATTTCAGTTTCCTTGCAATAAAGATGTCAATTTCTGTCTAACCCACAGCCAAACATCTCAAGCTCCAGAGACCAAGTGCTCAGCGTGGTACAAGGTCTGAAAAGAACCAGAAGCCATGACAGATGCTCCCGAACCTGACGGACAAGCAGCGGAGCAGACCCGGGTGACTCCATGCCCCGATGACGCCGCCAACTCGATGCCCCTGACCTGGAGAGGAGGGAGCAGAGCAGCGACCCTCGAGAAGAGGAGATAGCACCACACCTGCAGAGGAGTTACCCTACGACAGGAAGGCACTCTGTGGGAGGGAGGAGATAATAGCCAAGCATTATTATATTCCTCCTTCATACTTGATGTGCCTCCGAGAGAGACATTCTAGAGACATCGGAAAAGTCAGCTCTTTACCCTTCATTCCAAATTAATTCAGTTCACAAATTATTTGCTCAGGTAAAACCACTGAGCCTAAATTCATTCATAGCTTTACAATAACTGAAAGGTTTTTTTTTTCCAATCAATTAATGTTCAAAAATTCCCAAGTCTCACCCATGCAAAAAAAGAGAAAATGACACTGTTTTAAGTTATTCTGGTTCTCTTACTTATAACTTGTTACTGAAATGTGAGACTCCCCTTGGCTTCTCACAAAGAAAAAGTAATTTCCCTATTAAATATATATTTCCATCTTAATTTCAGATGTAGTTTGAGCCCCATCTTGTCAACTATATAATATACGCTTAACTTGTAGTCTGCTGCAGACTTTTACTACCGACACCACTGAAGGAATAGTTCACTGGATAACATAAACTTGATTTGGATTAAATCCTGCATGCAAAACTACTTTCAAAAAGGTAATACTGCTATATAAATAAGCTGGATAGATACCGTATTACATCTAAAGAAGATATAAATGTTTCAAATATCTCATTGTTAGCAAAAGAAAATTTCCAAAGAAGGAAAAAAACTGGCTCAGGTTTAGTTCAGTGGTATTTTCATTCTCTTTGCAGGAGAGAGTGAAAAAGAATTTGGTGTCAGCTAACCCCATCAACCCTATTTTTCATGCTCTACACCCCATCTTTAGCTCCAACTACTGAATTAAAATAGGAACAATGCAAAGAAACAGTGATGAACACTATGTGGCCTAGGGGCACGTGGCTAGGCCCTCACTTCAAGAGCATACCCAAAAGACTCTTATTAGCGACTTCTTTAAGAAAAGGGAAAAGAAAACCACATTGATTAAACTCCAGTCGAAGGTGAGCCAAACTTTACGGCGATGACCCGCAGCCCTGGCGCTTTCAAGGATATGAACAGCAGCATCTGACAGGGTTTACTCTGCTTCCCAGAAGCAGTCATCCCACTGATGCAACACCCACCATGGAGTCCTGCAGGAGGTCCTCCAGGCGGGACAAGCTGGTGCTGTGGTCGCAGGAATACTTCCGTTTGATGGACTCTTGGAGGTTCCTCAAGAATGACTCCAGGTCTCGAGCATCACTGAAGAACTGCGGGGATGAGAGGGAAGGGTATCTGGTGCTCAGTGTGTCATGATACCAGCTGGAGAAAGAGCGACCCCACTGTCTTGGCTGATGAGACAGTCCAGGATCACAAAGGCCGTGCCAGGGAACCAGCAGAGCTGGCTGCCACAGAGTCCGCTGAACGTAACACAAGAGTTAGTCTGCACCACCCTTCAGAAACCACTGCTCTTTCTCCTTGTGCGCTGGCCGGTGACAGCGCTTGACTGTCAGGTCTATTTCATGAGAAGCCTAGAGTGATCACGTGCTTCAATTTACTGATATGATTACAAAATGATCAGGAAGCTTATTTAATTAGGAGCAAATCCACACAGAGATAATGGCTTGTTTCCTCCTCCCATTCCTCACGTGAAAATAAGCAGTATGTTCTTGATGTGGTGCTAGACCGATGAAGAGAAAAAAAAAAAAAAAGGTTCTGATATTTGACAGCCCCTTCCATCAGGAGGTAGAGTCTATTTTTACCCCCCAGCAAAGCCCTCCCCAAGTTGGGCTTGCCTTAGCCAATGGCACATGAATACATGTCACAGCAGGAAAAAGTACTTGTGCATCGGGCCACACCTTCTCTGGCTGCTTGTGGAACACAGCTACACTTTCCCACCCCAGTTTACTTTTTGTTTCCATGCTACCCTCTACCTCTGAAGCCGTTTTATTAACTGTCATGTGCCACTTGAGCCTCCAGAAAATCAAAAACAGGCAGAAAAAAAGTTTTTAAAGGATCAAAAAAAATTCAATATGATAGCCTACGGGGTGCTAGAGACTTGCATACTGCCCTGTCACCGTAGTCTCCGGTCTGACACAGGAGTGACACAATTCGGGACCAACCAGCCCCCAGCCTGCCTGCCAACTGCCTGCAGCCATGCGTCACCCAGGCGAGAAAGAGAAAAAATCTTCAGCTGAGCCTCGCCCAAACCACCAAACCAGAGTCTCCCGAGTTGACTAATGGTTGCTGCTCTAGGCAACTAACTTTTGGGGTTGTGGTTTGTACAATAAAGATTCACTGACATAGATGTGTTTTTAACCTCACCCAATCTGTGTGCAGGCTTGCCGGGACACGCCAGCACAGGCAATCACACTTACAGTCTCTTGCCTGAATGAAAAAAGGTATTCCCTCTGATGAAAACAGAGCCATCCCCTCTGATGAAAACAGAGCCATCCCCTCTGATGAAAACAGAGCATCCTCTCTGATGCTCGTGACAGCCCAGGTACCTGAAAATAAGCAGTATTCTCTTTCACGTGCTGCTCAACACACAAGCACAGCTGCTTCATCCACTGCAACTGGGACTGGACAGCGGCGCTGTAAGCCTGCAACAACCAGGCACACGGTCAGAAGGGCACAGGTTTAACAGAGCTGCCACATATGTGCGATGCACTCTTCCACTCACACTTCCGCTAGTGCCGGAGGCCAACAGAGGATACGTGGGATCCTTGGCTGGCATCAGCTCAAAGCTCCCCACAAAGAGAGGCCTGTCTTTTATCCAACATGGTTTTGGTAGAAGAAGTTACATAGAAAAAGCCTCTTCTACACTCGGTTGCAACTAAACGATGGGGGCAGCAAACCCCAGGCCTAAGTCAATCCCTCTGCTGCCTCCTCCCTGGCCACAGGCACTATACTAAGAAGCAGGATAGGTCTAGACAGTTCTGTGAAAAAATATGGTTCAGGTCACTTTCCCCATGGAGTCAGGAGTTGCTATCACTTCTGGTGTTTCCCACCAGTTATCACAACTCTCTGCCGTCTTCAGGGGGCTGGGGTGTAAAGGAAGAAGACTTAAGAGGCATGATTCCTGATGCTTCCTCCAGGCTTTGATGCGAACACTGGTGTAATTACAACCTCTGTGCACTTGACCCTCACACCCTCAAGTCACACGCACCTCCACAGTCTGCTTGGCGGGGTGGTTCTCAAGGGATAGTAGCTCGGCTGTATCTTGTAGAGACCGAAACACGTCCTGTTTCTCCTCCAGTTCCATTGTCAGCTCCTGAAAATTGAATTCCGCTATATTCAATAGGTGCTATTAAGGAAGGAGTAGAAATAAAGAAAAGGCGGTGTTCTCCACCCGACTTTACAGGAGCCTGCAACCCAGGGTTAGTGCCAAAATGAGACGCATGAAAGGTATGTGCCAGAGGATTTCAGAGAAGAGCAAAAATGCTGGAATCACTGGAGAATGACTCACAGCAGATATGGGACCTGAGCCAGACGTGAGCAAGCAGGGGAACACAGGAGAGGCTGAAGGCAAGAGGGCAGGGAACGTGCTGGAGTGGAGGGCTCAAGGCAGCGCCCAGGGCACACAGCTGCCTGCTGGCCCGAGGTTCTGCCCACACTTTAGGCCCCAGTTTTGAGGCCAGCTCTTCCATGCCGCTGGGCATCGATCCTCACTATCAGACTTGACCTTTTCTCCCTGATGCTCTCTGAGCACTCTCCTTGTGTCTCCATCACAGCCTAAGTCTCGTTCTTATAGATTATTTACTGTATTACAGTATTGTTTCTCCTTCACTGCAGAAGAATCATCCTTGAGAGAATTCAGAATTTATAAGAAGCCAAGAATACACCTCAGTTAAAACAATATTAAGCCTTGTAACTATGTTTGCTCGCTAAATGTTACTTAGCCTTTTGCACAATCCTTTGAAGTGTCACTATTCTCCCATTTTACAGAGGTCCAGGGAGAGGAAATGACTTGCCAAGGTCACAGAGCTAACAAGCAGAGGAATAAGGATTTCACTTGAGGTCTATCTCATTCCAACATCTATAACCTTGACCACAAAGTTAAATTGCCTCTAAAATGATTCAATTCACAGACTGCTGCTCTCGTCACCCAAGACACTGCCTTTCTAACTACATTCCAAATAAATTCATTCGAGAGCTTGATTTCCCCTCTCTCCATATACACTTTCTCACAGGAACAGATGTATTAAGCAGCGTCCCTATTCTATCTAGCAAAATGCAAATCCCAAAACCCAAGCTCTCAGACCAGCCCCTCTGGCTCCTTCCTCTGCTGTTACCAAATATGACAGGTCTGTTGTGCTAGACTCACAGAGAAGTAATTTTTCTTGGCTGAGATATTGGGATTGTTGTCACTCCAGTCATATGCTAGTTCCTCCTCCTCCTTCTCATTCAACCAGATCAACTCAGCTGTAGCTCTCGAGACAAATTTATGCAGGCTCTGAAGGTGCCTCATCCGGAAGCTAGAAGTTTCCTAGACAAAGGAAAGATTACAAGGTTAGACTGTCAGCCTTTCATCTATAGAATATAGCACATTTGACATCAAAGCACAGAATAGCTGAGGAAATGAATTTAGCTTTGCTTTTTAAATCTCTGGGTGTTTCTCCACAGTTTTAAATTTAGCACAAGTTTGGTATAGGACTCCCGTGTCAGTCCTAGCTGGAAGTGAAAACACGCCAGGCCTGTGTGGGGCTTCGTGGATAAAGAATGATCCTGGGCCGGTTCTACTCTGCACAATCTTGAAAGACAAGAATGAAGAACAAACAGAAGAGGGGGCCCTGTCCGGTCAATCTCAAACTTTGACTTTTGATGGCTCAAGCGCACACAGGGCCACTGCTTTGGTGAAGCATAATAACTAGGATAAGCTCTACTACAACTTTCTGGGGCAGTGGTTTCTAACCCAGGAAGAAAACCGACAAAAATGTTATGATACACATGAACAACTGCACAGGAAACAATATAACCTAATAAACAGAAAACCAAAACAGGCCCAAACCAAGAGCCTTCTGAATTAGGGGACCACACTCTTCATGAACAGAACAAAACAAAATTGGTCAAAACTCACCTTCAATTTACAATACTGGGTCTCCAGCTTTCCAAGAGTTTCAACATAACTGGTATGGAAATTTTGGGACATTTTTCCCTGATAAGAAAAGAATGAGATAAAAATATGTTAGAGAAAAAGTAAACCATATCTGTGGTACGATTTCAACTATATAAATATTATGTCTGCACACAAACAGAGATTAGTTGCTCTGAGAAAACAGAAGTTTGGACAGGGCATCCATGGGTGAGATCTGACAGCTCTGAGCAGCACCGACTGTGGACAGCCTAGCAGAGTAAGCACAACTGACAGATCTCATGGTCTTCTGCTTACAGTAATTCCTCAATTACTGTAGATGCTTTCTGGAAGAGCAGACTTGAAATTTAAAATGGGAAAACACAAAAAACTGAGGGAGAGGAGAGACCGCGGAAATAGTTTCGCTTACCAGCTCTCTACTGCATGTAGACGGGCAGTGGAAAGAGCATGAACTTTTGGACCCAAGGGCCTGAGTTTGGAAACTGCATTCGCTACTTACTAATTTTGACCTTAGCTTTCAGTATCACTATTCTTTTAAGGAAAAAGGCGTTTGTAAAAAACACCTTTCCCGCAACGTTATCTCAAGAAAGCAAGAGATGCTTCATGTGCCAGAGGGGTTTGTGGTCAAGTTCCAGGTACAGGGGCAGCTGCACCGCATACTGCTCCATCACACAGCCACCCCAGCTGCCCCGAACGGATTCTGAACGCCTCGCACCTCGTACAGCCTGGCCTCTTTGACACTTGAGCCCAGTTCTTCCACACTGGCATGGATGTGCTGCTGTGTTTCCAGCTGCAGCTCCACACTAGGCAGGTCATTGCCCCACTCTGCTCGCTCCAGTTTCATCTGGGGGAAAAAAAAATTATGAATATAATTTATTGCTAAGTCGGCAGAAAATGAAAACTGTCAGCATCAGTTTGGACAACGTGGCTGTGGGGAGGGGACTGGCAAAAAGGACATCTAAACCATCTCCATCCTGGCCTCTTACAGGAAAAGTACGTTATGACGTACCCTCATGGAACTGGAGGATTAACCCCATCCCTAAAAGCAGCAACGGCAGCCTTTGATGGAAATACATCCCTGCATCTACCAGTAAAAGAGACGTCCCCGGAGGCTAAAAGGCATAACCTTACAGTTTAGGCATTTCCCTTTACGGAGTCTCTTCATTTCACAATCAGAATGGAGATAAGAAATAAATATCCATAAATACTAAACTCCATTCATGTCCTCAACTATTGGCTAATGGAAGGTAACTGTAAAAGAGCTTGTCTTTGAGTATTTTTATTTGTTGGTACAGGGGGAATCTGTCATCAAAACATGGGAAGAATTTCATAGAAAACAAAAGGATTAGAGGGTAACAGGACGGCGTCGAACTTCAACTGTTACCCTGCCCCTTAGAACTGTGACAGAGCAGTCTTGCTTACTCTTCAGAGCTGACACAAAAGAACAGTGAAGCAGCAGCCCCTCTGCAATGAGGGAATTTCAGAAAAGATTACTGAGGTTTACAGACTGAGCAACTTCTCCCACCAGCTCCCACGGAGAGCACAGTCAGCTGAAGGGAAGAGCTCCATGAAGGGCTTCAGATTATAAAAGCCTAGGCATTTAAGCCTCCCCTGGTGGCTCAGACGGTAAAGCATCTGCCTACGAAGCAGGAGACCAGGGTTCAATCCCTGGGTCGGGAGAAGGAAATGGCAACCGACTTCAGTACTCTTGCCTGGAAAATCCCATGGACCGAGGAGCCTGGTAAGCTACAGTCCATGGGGTTGCAAAGAGTCGGATACGACTTCACTTTCACTTCCCATGCATTTAAGATGGGATTTTGATGATTTGAACTGATCTTACTCTTTCAAAATTTAATAGAGAAGGGGGCTTGGGAGCTAGGCAGCAGCAATAATTAAGGGAGTCTATATAAGGGGCACAGAGCAACCTGACACTCTTAGACAAGTGCTGGATTCAAGGAACCTCCGTGTGCTGCAGAAGTATTTGGAATGTACACCCACCTGCATTTCTTCGACCCAAGACAGTAGTTCATACACAAATCGAAGGTTTCCTTCATCTTCAGAGGAGGAGATAGACACAAGTTCAGCCCGAGTCATGGGCTTTCGGAACCAGGAGGTAGAAGAAGAATGGGTTCCTTTGGTCAAGGGTTCTGCCTTCAGATGAGTAGTGGTTAAAGTAGAGGGTGGAACCAATTCAAGGGAAGTGAAGTGGCCCTTGCGGTACAAGTTCGTGCACTCTAGACGCAACGTGACCAGCTCATCCTGCAGACGCATGACCCTGAAATGGAAGAAGAGAAAGAAGACATTTTTAAATTTATCATGTGCTTTTTAAGATAAAAATTGCCCTATCTATTTGACAAGGATGAGGTAAAAATAAAGATGAGATCATCTTAGGGAAACTGTTTTTAAAAAGGAAAAGTATTCTGTGAATGCAAGGTACATCTTCATGGTTCAGAGTCATCTTGAGGCCAAGTGCCAAGTTACAGTGTAACCTGGAGGGAAGCAAACAAAACCAGTGTCTACAACTCCGGGATGATGCAAAAGAACAAACCATGAACTAAAGGTCAAAAGATGGAGCTCTATTAGTCTCAGCTGTGCAAAGATCCTCATCCCTCCATGTGTGTTGGGTTCTTCCTCTATGAAAATTTACATTGAATCACTCCAGCAGTTCTAAAGCAGACGTGGTACCACAGTGCTGCAGGTCCCTCTGAAACATGTGGGGATGTTATACGATGCCACACACAGAGATTAGGGAATCCTTCAGGTACTTGCTGGGCAGGGCCTAGAATAAAGGAAACCTGCTTCTACCATGAGAATTGTCCTGCCTCACATACCTGTAGCATCCCTACCAAGACACTGATCTCGAATGTCCAGGTTGTAAGAGTCGGTGCCCAACTCTTAATATCTGAGAACTAGCAGTGATCAGGCCCTCTGTCTGAGTCCCATGTTGCTCACCTAAAAGCCAGCTCTTCTAGCTGGTAGTAGTTCTCATCTCGTAGGATTTGCAGATCCACCTGCAGCTGTCTGATGAGACCTTCACACTCCTGAATGTACATGATGACGTCGGACTCACACTGCACTGGCTGCCCTGACTCCAGGTGAGCAGCGTCCTGAGGGAGGAAGGGCGAGTAAGGGAGGGGGCGCTCCCTCCGCTCTCACCCACTCGGACCCGGGGAGCCAAGGGGTCCACTCCAATTCCAAGACAAACCAAGCTGGATCCCTCAGCTGTTGACTTTAGCCATTACAGCACAGGGTGAGAGGTAGAAAACGTGTGAGACAAAGCGGTCAGACTTACAGCCTGCAGCGTATTTTTAGCTAGTGTCAGTTTTTCTTCACAGTTCAGAGCACCATTCTGGATTTTGTTTGCAATCTGTAGCAGCAATTCCAGCCTAAAATAATAAGGAGAAAACCAGAGTCAAGGGCAGGGCTCAAAGCAGCCCAGTAAGTGATGCCAGCTCCCCTCCAGACTCTGGACCCACCTCTCTACAGCTGGCCGAAGTGATTTCTCTCGCTCCAGCATCTCAATGATGAGTTTTCCCCACTCTTCTTCCACATCATTAGGGTGATAACCTTGAGGCAGCTTAATTCGGCCAAATTCAATCCATACCTAAAAAAACCCAGAGATACTCTTTTAGTCCAAAAACACAGCCATGCCCTTGGGCCCCAGTTTTAATTTATGCCTCGTCCATCACTTTGTGCTTCTTTGCCCAGACAGTCAGCAATTTTTCCCACTGTCTAATAAGAGATGACAAGTGAATATTTTAGCAGCACTTCACCTCCAGGTGAGAACAAAAAAATCACCTCTAAAATAGGGACCACTTGCTTGAAATCCCTCCATTTCTTACACATTTTCCATAAATCCTCCTGTCCTCCCCTGTCCCCACTGTGGAAATGCCCATCTTTGCAACCTCAAATTTCCTAGGAATCAAAATGTGAAGAGAAGCCTCTTTTCTTTCTTTCTTTCTGAGAGAAAGAATTAGTCTTCCTCTGAGAAACAGGAAAACATCCATAAAACTCCAGATTTCTGAATGACTGTGTGCACCTTCCAATAGGCCCTTTGAAAAGCAGTGATGGCAGATACTTCCGCTTTACTGTAAATTCTCAAGAGCAGCTTGAGAATGATGCTTGATTTGTCACCCTGAGAATATTGCTACTAACGAAGGTTTGGAGGAAGATGCAGGAACAAAGTAACAATGGGCCTGCCAGCAAACCCCAAGTCTCAGCAAAGGATAAGCTTCCTTACCTCTAATAATTTATATAATTCCTCAATTCTTCCTTTTTCTCTCTCCTTGGCCAGAATTTCTGTTTCTTTGAAGTGTATGTATTGATTATAAAGTGCCTACAAAATTAATATTTGGTGAATGAACGCAAACATCCCCATTTTCATACCACCTCACCCAGCAGCCAACAGTAACAAGCTCTGAGACTTACTCCCCAGAGTGAATTTCTGAAAAACCATTGAAGTCCATAATTTTACCTTTAGTTCAACAGGGTTCTGGGGAAAGGATTTATCTGACATCAGTATTGTGTGCTGTTTGATCCAGGGAATGAGGGAGTCCACTCGGCTTTGGTATTCTTGCCACCTGGCGTCCACTTCCTATTGCCAAAAGGTAGATACCACAGATGCCCTGATTAGCAGTGTGCAAGACAAGCTCAGGAGAAAGTAGCTCACACCACCCCAAACCACATAAAGCCCTTTCCTTTAATTACTGACATAGACACAGCCACTCAGTTTACAACTCAAGAGTCCCAGTTTCAAAGCTCCTCAAGGACTCTCAAGATGGGATTCAATTTCCTAGGATAGCCTATGCTGGATGCTACAAAATTAGTGCTTTCTACACTCATTCTCATGGACCAAGGACAACAACCGTGTATAAAGATGATGTGGATTCAGTCTGCTCTGTACAAAGTGCTCTGCACACACTGAGTGCTGAAGAAACACAGTCTAATCAATACACCCAAACCCGTCACAGCCACAAGGTATTTTAGGAAAGTGTTCTTTTACCGTAGCACTGATCCCTTCTCCACCCTCGGGGACTTTAGGGAAGGCATCATAAATTGAAGACACATAAGTGATTACAGACTTCTCATCTGGAGATGGCACATCCACATCTGAGAGACCAAGGGCAAGAAATCTGTTAGAAAAACGGAACCCACTGGGGAAGAAATAATGAACGTATGCCAAACACCGCCAACTCCAGTCAGCTCTCACCTTCTGCATCCAGTAACCGGGTGACCCCTAGCCTTTCCGCTACTTCGAAAGCCTGTTCCAGATTCTCTCGGTTGCTCTGGATCTGGACCCTCTCCATATCTACCAGATCAGGTCTGCAAAAGTCCACCAAGACATATGAAATGCCCCTAGCTACAAGCACAAGAGAATTCATACAAAGAAACCCTTTTAAAAGTACTCAAAGCTGAAAAACACTGGATGAGTTAGAGAGAAAGCAAGAGGTTTAGAGGAGCACTAGTCACCTTGTTAATCACATTCCAGGAACCCAGGGCTCCGTAATTTTAAACTTATAGGATAGTAGGTTTGCTGGATTTCAAGGGAAAGGTATCAATTTTCCCAATGCGTGGTTATGACCACTAGGAGTACAATAATATTGATTTTTGTCATCAAAATTCCTATTTTCCACACCTACTCCAAGCAAGTCCCCACTTCATGCCCTTTGTAACGATTATTTCCTCCAAGTGAATCACACGGCCCTAGAGGCCTGCATGGAGCCCTCCTCTCCTCATCCATGACTCTGCTCCAACATCCTCATCAGAGAGGCCACCGCCCACCACCCTGCCCAAAACACCACAACCCCCATCACTCTCTTCCCCCCACTGCTCTCACCCCTGTGTGACAGCACACACTTATGTATTGATTGCCTATTTTCCCCACTGGAAAGTAAGCTCTATGAGGGGAAGAATTTAGCTGCTTTCTTCACTGCTATATGAGCCTATATGAACTCCTGCTTAGAATAGCAGGAGTTCAGTACGTATTCCTTTTTTAAATAAAAAAAAATGAGTCAGAGCCTGGATTGACAGCTAAGAGGAAATGTGGCCTTACAGCTAATTACAAGACAGAGATGAGAAATGGCCCCTCCAGGCCCCTGAGGCTCCACCGTACTTACCTGTATCGATGAATGAGCGCATTGAACATCTTCCCATCACTCCAGCAGGAGGAAAAGTTGGTGCATTTGATTCCTGTGTAACCAGCTGTCACCTTCTGGGTCCACAGGAGCAGTTTCTCCTTAGCTGACATGTCCCCTGACTCTCCACTAATGTAGATGTCAGAGATCTGTCAAGAGATAGGACATGAAGGAATTTAGGATAAATAACATTCTCTTCATACATGATGGCTCCTAGAAGGAGATCCAAGGCTGTCATCACTTCAGATGAAAACTCCCACCGTATACTCACTCTGTCTGGTAGTCAAAGAAATGCAAGTTAAAGCTATGAGAGGTCATTTTTTTCACCTGTCAAATTAGGAGAGTTTTTATTTTTTAATACTAGTCCGTATTGGAGAAAGTATCTAAAATTGGGTATTCTCATGGTATTGTCACTAGTGGGAGTATAACAGGCATAAACTACCTCTGGAGGGCAGTTTTTAAATAAGTCTTAAAATATACATATATTTGGTAGAAAGTTATCAGAGAAATGTACAAAAAAATTTATATACAAATGTTTTATCAAGTCCAAAAGAAAGATAACACAAGCCAAACAAACAACTGGGACTACATCAAACTAAAAGACTTCTGCACAGCAAAGGAAACCATCAACAAAATGAAAAGGCAACCTATAGGATGGAAGAAAATAGTTATAAATCCTATACCTGATAAAAGATTACTATCTAAAATATGAACTCACTGAATTCAATAGCAAAGAAACAACCCAATTTAAAACTGGACAGAAGATCCGACTAGACATTGCTCTAAAGAGAACATTCAAAAGGTACATAAAAAGGTATTCAATATCAGTAATCACTAGGGAAATGCAAAATAACACCACAGGAGTTATCACCTCACACCTATTAGAATGGCTGTCATCAGAAAGACAAGGTAACAAGTGTTGGTGAAAATGTGCCGCAAAGGGAATCCTTGTGCACTCTTGGTGGGAATATAAATTGGCACAATCATTCTGGAAAACAGTATAGTGATTCAAAACAGAACTACCCTATGATCCAGCAACCTTACTTCTGGGTATACATTAAGTGAAAGTGAAAGTCACTCAGTCGTGTCTGACTCTTTGCGACCCCGTGGACTATACAGTCCGTGGAATTCCCCAGGCCAGAATACTGGAGTGGGCAGCCTTTCCCTTCTCCAGGGGGTCTTCCCAACCCAGGAATCAAACAAGGGTCTCCTGCATTACAGGCGGATTCTTTAAAAACTGAGCTATCAGGGAAGTCGGGGATACATCCAAGGGAAGTGAAAACAGGATATCAAAGGGATATCAGCACTCCCATGTTCACTGCCGCATTATTCACAATAGCCAAGATACAGGAACAACCTACATGTTGTTCAACAGACAGATGGATAAAGATGTGCTATATACAAAATACTATTCAGCTATGAAGAAGGAAACCCTGACATTTGTGACAACATGGAGAAACTTGAAGGCATTCTGTTAAGCAAAATAAGCCAAAGACAAATATTGCATAATATCACTTTAAATGTGGAATCTAAAAAAAAAATATACATATCAAAGCCATAGAAACATAAAGTATAGCATAGTGGTTGCCTGTGGGGTGGGAGAAATAGGAAGAGGACAGAAAAAGGGTACAAACCTTTAGCTCTAAGCTGAATTAGGCGTGAGGATCTAATGTGGAACACAGGTGTCTACAGTTGAAAACACTGCATTGTATAACTGAAATTTGAAAAGCAAGTAGAACTTAAATGTTCTCACATACACACACACAAATATGAGGTGATGGATGTTAGTTAACTAGATGGTGGGAATCCTTTCTCAATATACACAGACAGGCACATAAACACACACACTGCAGGTCTGGTTCCAGGCCACAGAAGTAGAGGAGATAGCGGTCACAATAAAGCGAGTCACAAGCATTTTTGGTTCCCAGTACACATAAGAGTCATATTTCCACTATACCATATTACATGCGCAATAGCATGTGTCTTAAAAAACAATGTATACACCTTAATTAAAAAATACTTTATTGCTAAAAAAACGCTATGATCTGAGCTTTCAGAAAGTTGTCATCTTTTTGCTTGTGGAGGGTTTGAAACACAAGAATCAACAAAATGTGGAACAGAGACACGAGGTAAGCAAATGTTATTGGAAAAATGATAGCAGCAGTCTTGCTCAATGCATGGCTGCCACAAACCTTCAGTTTGTTAAAAAAAAAAATACATATTTATAGTATCTGTAAAGCACAACATTTGTCTGAATATCAAATCACCATGATGTACTCTGTAAATATGTTACAGTTTTGTCAATTATACTTCAATAAGGCTGAAATTTTAAAAATTTCTTATACAATTATTTTAAATATTTAACAGCAAAATGTTATAAAGAGCTCAAACTAGTGAGGAATTGATTGGTCACAAATTATAACACATACACAAGGCAGAATTCTTTATAGCACTTAAAAAGGTATGCTTAAGTAAAAAAAAAAAAAAGGAGTAATTTATGAGGAAAAGTAAATTAATGAGACGAAGTAAAGTAAAATAAAAAATGTTTTGTCAAACTGGTTGCCTTTGCTAAGTCTTCCTCCAGAGTAAAAATAACCAACTATTTTTACCATATAAAGTTTGCTGATTTTATTATCAATAAAAAATCCTACTTATGGGGAAAAAAGGTATGCTTTAGAAAATGTTAGTGACAGGAAAATGACCACCATACTTTATAAAAAGAAAAAGAAGGGGCCTTCCCTGGTGGTCTAGTGGTTAAGACACTAAGCTCCCAATGCAGGGGGCATGAGTTTGATCCCTGGTCGGGGAACCAAGATCCTGCATGCCACATGGTACGACCAATAAATAAAAAAAAATTTAAGACTAAAAATCAAGAAAGAAAAATACAAAAAAAAAAATAGTGATTTTACATTAAAAATACAATATATAGTTAAATAAGTCATATATATGCATAATGTATGTGATAGATGCATGTATGTATACGTATATACACCAAATTAGTAATCATAGTTCTAAGTGATAGCATTATAGATGATTTTTATATTTCCCAAATTTCCTACATTATGTATATTTTTATATTTAGAAAAAAAAGTTATTTTAAGAAACCTCCAAAATCTAGCACAGGACCTACTTTAGAGAGATGGCAGCCTTGAGAGAGGAGAAAAGTACATGCCTTTGATTCTGCACAGGCCTATGTCTGAATCTCAATTTCACCAACTGTAATTTGGACCTTGGTTTATGACATCTGTAAAGTGGGAATCACACCTACTACATTTTTAGGATTATACAATGATGTACCCAGCCCAAACACACGGCTAAATTCAACAAATAGGAGTTCCCTCTCTCTTCCTTGAATAAATGGGGGTCTTCCTTCAGTTATTGCTGGCCTAACTCCCACAGCACTGATAATCTATATCATCAATCAAATGTTATCTTGCATCACTGGCTATTATTTAATATGTTTTCATTATCTAATACACACTTCCCTGGTAGCTCAGCTGATAAAGAAACCACCTGTAATGCGGGAGACCTGGGTTCAATCCCTGGGTTGGGGGATCCCCTGGAGGAGGACATTCCATTATTCTTGTCTAGAGAATCCCCATGGACAGAGGAGCCTGGCGGGCTACAGTCCATGGGGTCTCAAAGAGTCGGACATGACTGAGCAACTAAGCATAGCCCAGCACATTATCTAATATCTCCCTGAGAGGAGGTTTCCGGAGGTGTAGATACTACATCTGAACTATCAGAACGATTTAAAATCATAGCAGGCGCTATGAAGGAGAGTTCCCTAACACAGAATATGTCCCAGCAGGAGCCTGGATGCTGTGGAAGAAATAACCTCCAGCTCTGAGACTCAGTGATCAGGGCTGTTCTGCATTATCACCCATCGCACCCAGCGTTGTGCTGATCACAGAGTGGACATTTAAAGTGTTTTCCTTAATAGTCACCTGGTTAATAAACAATGTGTGAATCAGCCACTCAGTCACGTCCAACTCTTTGAGATGCCATGGACTGTAGCCAGCCAGGCTCCTCTGTCCATGGGCTTTCTCTGGGTTAAGAATACCAGAGTGGGTTGCCATATCCTTCTTTTTTTTTTTTTCTTTACTTTATTGTGTTGGTTTTGGCATACATTGACATGAATCTGCCATGGGTATACATATGTTCCCCTTCCAGAACCCCCCTCCCTCCTCCCTCCCGATTCCCTCTCCCTGGGTCATATCCTTCTCCAGGGGATCTTTCTGTCCCAGGAATCGAACCTGGGTTTCCTGCATTGCAGGCAGACTCTTTACCATCTGAGCCACCAGAGAAGCCCAGTAATAAACAAATAAAATACATTTGGGGATAAGACCCACCTAGAATCATGAGACACACTACTTTTCTGACAGCAAACCTACTTAGCAAATAATGTATAGTGTATCATCAAATCAGCCAAGGACCCAGTGATGGGTCACGTTGCCCAAGCCATCACCCTGACAGTCCCGTGCAAACAGCCTCTCACTAGTACCAGTTCCCTGCTGGTGCTCCTCCACAACATTCCTAACTGTTTACTTCAATAGCTAAGTGACACCCACTCTGACATATCCCAGTTCTTCCGCTGCAGTGTTTCACATACACATTAAAGCAAAATATTGCTGGGAACAGGAAATAGATTTGTTGATGTGAAAAGGGACAGAATCTGAATAAGCAAAATGAAATGTGAGTATCTGGGTTCTTTACCCTAAAAAGCAATTCCAGTTAGTCAACTGCTACTGTATGTCCACAGTATCAGAGTCAGCATCTCTGATGGCATCTCCCGTCTGCCAACCACAGTATCTTTGTACATTGTATTGGCAACAGCTCAATGAACAGCTGTACTTCAGATTTTCCACACAGCTATAATGAGACAAGGAAATGTTTAGATCCCTCAGGGAAAGGAAAAATACCCTGTTTGGATTAAGGGCCTTCCTAGATTGTGAGCTGGATGAGAAAAACGGGATTATCGTCATAATCATCTCAGTAATTAAATTTGGCTTTTGTCCATCTCTTCACGTATTATTCATATGTGATTGCAGTGCTGTCCTCTGAGCTATGTAGAAGCTTTTACCTTCATCTCCCAAATGGAGAATTCCAGCTTCAGAGCCAGGGAGCTTTCTCCCTCATCTGGATGTTTAAAAGGAGCCATTTGGAAGATGGGGACAGCCTTATTACCACCTCAGAGACTAAGCTCATCTACCTGAATTCTCTTTCAACACACACTTCCCACAGCTTGATTAATTCCTTCTCTGAAGCATGTCTAGCAACTGAATATGCTCCTAGCAAGACAGTAAAGAATCTGTCTGCAATGTGGGAGACCGGGGTTCGATCCCTGGGTTGTGAAGATCCCCTGGAGAAGGAAATGGCAACTCTCTCCAGTTTTTTTACCTGGAGAATTCCACGGACAGAGGAGCCTGGCAGGCTTTAGTCCTTGGTTTCTCAAAGAGTTGAACATGACTGAGAGACTCACACACATGCAAATCAACAAGTATTTACTGAACAACATCTCATTTGCGCTTCACACTGTGGCAGACACCATATGTCAGGAGGAGGGAGAAGAGCAAAAAAAGTCAAGTACCATGCGCTCATTCTGCCATTACTTCCTGAGCAAAGATTCTGTCCTAGGAGCTGTGTTCAAGTTCTTGGTATCTCGGGACAAAAGCACAACCTTGGGCCTCAAGCTCAAACAATTTAGTACGAAGACAAGACACCAATCAGAGAGACCAATGCTGTGACAGAGGTAAGCAAGGAACCCAAACTTGCAGCGCCAAGGAGCTTGACAGAGGCGACGAGACAACAACTACGCTGAAATTTAAGATCTAAGTAGAAGTTAGCCAGATGAAAAAGGGGAGAAAGAAAATCAGACATGCTTTCTCTAAAAGAACTCAGTTGAGACACGCCATATCTGTGGCTAAAATAAGGCCACTGCAAACAGCAGGCAGTCCCAAGTCTCCCCAAATGACAATAGACAGATGGAATAGAGAACTGGGGAAAGGAAAGCTTTGTGGCCCCACGAATACATAAACTTTTAGAGACTTATTTACACATATACCCATATTTAAGATAATCCACTTATTTACAAAACAGAAACAGATTCACAGACATAGGAAAGAACTTTATGATTATCAAAGCGGAAGGGGGGGATAAATTAGAAGCTTGGGATTAGCAGATACAAGCAACGATATATAAAATAAACAAACAAGGTTCTACTACATAACACAGGGAACTATATTCAATGTTTCATAATAAACTGTAATGGAAAAGAAAGTAAAAAAAAAAGAAGATATATATAGTCACTTTACTATATACCGGAAACCAACACAACAGTGTAAATCAACTACACTTCAAGTTTTAAAAATGAGCAGCGTATCTATGGCATTAATTTAGTATTCATACTTATTTTTTACCTTTACATTTCATAAAATCATGTTATTTGGAGTCTTCACAGGCATCCTTACATGGTCTTTTTCATAAATAAAGGTACTTTAAAAAATAATAAAGCTACTATTTGGGTGCATTTTCTAGAAAACATCATCCACATTCCTTTCTAAGATTTCTGAGACACAACAGCGCTTGTCTGAATCCATACTGTCCCTGTAAATTTCATCCCCAGCCACAAGAATCCAATTCTGTAATACTGGTTTTTTTCCATTCATTCTACTGCTATTTATGATTTCCATAATGTGATCACTTGCTGTGTGGGTGGGTGTTCTTTTATAAGTGATGTGGGAGATGTTTGGAAAGTTTTCAGGACATCCCTGGTGGTCCAGTGGTTAAGATTCCATGCTCCCACTGCTGGAGGTGCTGTTTGATCCCTGGTTGGGGAACTAAGATACCATGCACTGTGCAGCATGGCTTAAAAAAAAGCTTTTAATTTTAAAAAATATGATTAAACTTATATACAATTGATACATTCAACACTTCAACTTAGGTTATATTCTCAAGAATAACAGCTAAAACTTTCTTAGCTTTTCAGTTACTCTTTTTCTCTTTTTGGCCATGTAGCTTACGAGATCTAGTTTCCTGACCAGGGATTGAACCCAGGCCTCCTACAGTGAAGCACAGAGTCCTTCCTAATCACTGGACTGCCAGGGGAATTTCCTCAGTTACTCTTTTTGTTGAACCAATTTTGTTAGTTGGTCTCTACAAAAAATGGTATCCAATGAATCAGCAGATTCATTCATCCTTTTTCACGAACTGACTATAATTTCACTGGGAGCCCAATAACAAGAAAGACTTTATTTTAAAAAATCCAATACAAAGAGAATCCGCCCTCCTCTTTTTTTGAAGGCTAATTTCTGAAGGAAAAAACTTTGTCTTGTATTTAGGCATACGTGGTAAAATCACAGGAAAGAGTTTCACATAATTTAAGGCCCCAAAAGAGGAACAATAATATAGTAAATAGGGACTTCCCTGGTGGTCAGTGGTTAAAATGTCACACTCCCAATGTAGGGGACCTGGGTTCAATCCCTGGTCAGGGAACTAGATCCCAGATGCTGCAACTAAGAGTCCACATGCTTTAGGTAAAGATCCTTTACAGTGAATACTGAAGATGCCACGTGCCGCAATGCCTGTGTGCATGCTAAGTCACTTCAGTCGTGTCCAACTCTTTGTGATCCCATGGATGGCAGCCTGTCAGGCTCCTCTGTCCATGGGATTCTCCAGGCAAGAATACTGGGGTGAGTGGGTTTCCATTTCCTTCTCTACATGTGCTGCACTAAGACCCAGCAAATAAATAAATTTTTAAAATTTATTTATTTTAATTGGAGGCTAATTACTTTACAACATTGTAGTGGTTTTGCCATACATTGATATGAATCTGCCATGGGTGTGCATGTGTTCCCCATCCTAAACCCCCATCCCATCCCTCTGGGTCATCCCAGTGCATCAGCCCTGAGCACCCTGTATCACTCATTGAACCTGGACTGGCAAGAATACTGAATTGAGTGGGTTGCCATTTCCTTCTCCAAATGTGCTGCACTAAGACCCAGCAAATAAATTAATATATTTTAAAAAATATATAGTAAATAGTAATATTCAATAGAAGATCTCAGCATAATTAATAATTAGTATGGGCTAGAGTGATAAAAATGGGCTTCCCTGCTGGCTCAGCTGGTAAAGAATCGGCCTGCAATGTGGAAGACCTGGGTTTGATCCCTGGGTTGGGAAGATCCCCGGGAGAAAGGACCGGCTACCCACTCCAGTATTCTGGCCGGGAGAATTCCATGGACTGTATAGACCATGGGGTCACAAAGAGTGGGACACAACTGAGTGACTTTCACTTCACTTCAGCGTGATAAAAATACTTTTTATAGAAGTGTGATTTAAACTCATCCTTGAAGGATGTTATAGAAACAGACAAAAAAAAAGGAAGAAAAGAATTCTATGTAGAAAGTAGATACAAACAAAGATTAGAAGCTAAAACAAGAATAGTAGTAGACGGTTAAGAGGTCGATCTGTTAAAACATGAAAATTCTACTTGGGAATTGATATAGCAGAGAAGATTAGGCAGATTATGCAGGTGTCGGAATGCCAGGCTAAGGAATGTGAACTTTGTAAGTCTATGTAAGTCTCAGGGAATGAACTAGATGTAATGAGCTAATATAATACTTGATTCACGTGTCTTGAAGTTTCTAGCTGACTTCATCCCATTGCAGTGAAGGCATCAGACTTTGAAAACTTTCATTCAAGAAACAGGTGAGGGTACAAGGTAGTAATTCATTACAAATGCCTCGCTAGAGAGATCTTATGGCAGCTGTGTTTCTTACCAACAGAAGAATTAGGTAAAGATCACGGGAGCTCTCCTGTCAATATTCAAATTCAGAGTCATGGAAGACTTTTCAAGGAATATAATCAAAGTGGAAATCCTGGATCACAGAATATGGGCATTTTAAAATTCTCCTAAATTACTGTCCAAATAGCAACACCAATTTATACTTCTATCAACAAGGGTGTTAAGTGTTTTTTCCATCATTCTGCACCTTTGCATACACTATGCATTTTCAAACTTTTCATTTTCTGCCAGTCTCATGGGTATAAATTAGCATTCTGTTGTTATTTTGAGTTTATATCTTTGAATAACTAGTGAGAAAGAATCCTGTGTATAAGGCATTTGGGTTTTCTTCTTCTTTTTGTGAACTGCTTATTTCTGGGCTTTCCCCTATTTTTTCTACTAGCATGTTTATGTTTTTCTTGTTTACTTATAGTTCAGTTCAGTCTCTCAGTGGTGTCTATCTCTTTGTGACCCTATGAACTGCAGCACACCAGGCCTCCCTGTCCATCACCAACTCCCGGAGTCCACCCAAACCCATGTCCATCGAGTTGGTGATGCCATCCAGCCATCTCATCCTTTGTCGTCTCCCTCTCCTCCTGCCCCCAATCCTTCCCAGCATCAGGGTCTTTTCCAATGAGTCAACTCTTCACATGAGGTGGCCAAAGTATTGGAGTTTCAGCTTGAACATCAGTCCTTCCAGACTTTATTTTTTTGGGCTCCAAGATCACTGCAGATGGTGACTGCAGCCATGAAATAAAAAGACGCCTACTTCTTGGAAGGAAAGTTATGGCCAACCTGGATAGCATATTGAAAAGTAGAGACATTACTTTGCCAACAAAGGTCCATCCAGTCAAGGTTATGGTTTTTCCAGCAGTCATGTATGGATGTGAGAGTTGGACAGTGAAAAAGGCTGAGCACCGAAGAATTGATGCTTTCTAACTGTGGTGTTGGAGGAGACTCTTGAGAGACCCTTGGACTGCAAGGAGATCCAACTAGTCCATCCTAAAGGAGTTCAGTCCTGGGGGTTCATTGGAAGGACTGATGTTTACTCATAGAAATTATTTAAATAATATTAATAACTGATGACTGAGTGACTGACACTTTCACTTTCATTGTGTTTTACTTGCATTAACTCTTATAATTCTCATAACAACCCTGAAAAGTATATAGGATTCTTATCTTCAGTTTACAAATGAGGAAATTGTGCCACAGAGATATTAAGCAACTTGCCCCGAGGTATACTGCTAGTAAGTAATAGAGCTAGAGTTCAAACTCAGCCAACCTGGCTCCATACTCTTAACCGCTTCACTTATACTACACTTCAAATACTCTGGACATTCATCTTTTTTCAGCATATGCACTATATAATGGTGTGTGCGCGCGTGTGCATGCTCAGTCATATCCAACGCTTTGCAACCCCATGGACTGTAGCCTGCCAGGCTCCTCTATCCATGCAATTTTTCAGGTAAGAATACTGAACTGGGTTGCCATTTCCTTCTCCAGGGGATTTTCCAGACCCAGGGATTGAACCGACATCTCTTGCATCTCCTACATGGGCAGGAGGGTTCTTTACCAGCTGAGCCACCAGGGAAGCTCCATGCACTGTATAATAACGCCACCATTATTTTTCCTAACAGTAGAGAAGAATAACAAAACTAAGAGCTGGTTCTTTGTAAAGATTAATAAAATTGGCAAGCCTTCAGCTAGACTCACCAAGAAAAACAGAGTACACAAATAAAATCAGAAATGAAAGAGAAGATGTTACAATTGATGCCATAGAAATACAAGGTATTGTAAGAGACTACTATGAAAAATTATACACCAACAAGTTGGACAACCTAGAAGATATGGATGAATTCCTAGAAATATACAACCTAACAAGACTGAATCAAGATGAAACGAAAAATCTGAACAGACTGATTTTTAATAGTAAGGAGAATGAATCAGTAATCAAAAATCTCTCAACAAAAAGTCCAGGACAGCTTCAATGATAGACTCTACCAAACATTCAAAGAAAAATTAACACCAATACTTCTTAAATTTCTTCCAAAAATAGAAGAGGCGGGAACTCCTCTAAACTCATTTTATAAGGCCAGTATTACCTTGCTAACAAAACCAGACAAAAACAACACAAGAAAAGAAAATTACAGGCTAACATCCCTGACGAACATAGATCCAAAAATCCTCAAAATAATATTAGCAAGCCAAAGTCAACAATACATTAAAAAGATCGTATACCATGGTCAAGTAGGATTTATTCCAGGTATGCAAGGATAGTTCAACATCCATAAATCAGTCAATGGGATATACCACACACTAACAAAAGGAAGAACAAAAGTCATATCATCTCAACAGATGCATAAAAATCACTTGACAAAATTCAACATTTATGATACAAATTCTCAACAAAGCAGGTATAGAGGAAAGGTATTTCATCATAATGTTAGCCAGAGCTAACATATACTTGATGATGAAAAGATGAAAGCCCTTCCTTTAAGATCAGGGACAAGACAAGGATGTCTACACTCACCACTTTATTCAGCATAATGCTGAAAGTCCTAACCAGAGCTATTAGGCAAGGAAAAGAAATAAAAGGCACCCAAATTGGAAAGGAAGACATAAAAGTGCCACAATTTGCAGATGACAGGATATTATATATAGAAAACCCTAAGGACGCCTAAAGACATCAAAAAACTATTGGAAAAAACAAATTCAGTAATTTGAGGAATACAAAATCAACATACAAAAATCTGTTGCATTTTTATATGCTAGTAACAAACAATCAGAAAGAAAATTAAGAAACCAACCCCATTTACAACTGCATCAAAAAGAATAAAATATCTAAGAATAAATTCAGCCAAGAAGGTAAAAGACCTGTATATAGAAAACTATAAGACATAATGAAATAAATTTCAACACAAATAAATGGAAAGAAATTCTGTGCTCACAAACTGGAAGAATGTCCATACTACTCAAAGCAACTTACAAATTCAAAACAATCTCTATAAAAATTCCAATGGCATTTTTCAATTACAACAAATAATCCTAAAATGTGCATGGACACACGCGCACACACATACTGATTAACCAAAGCAATGTGGAGAAAGCAACAAAGCTGGAGGCATCATGCTCCCCAATTTCCAACATTACAAAGATGTAATAATTAAATCAGTAAGATATTTGGCATAAAAATAGACATATAGATAAATGAAACAGAAAATAAAGCCTAGAAACAGACCCATGCATATGCAGTCAATTAATTTACAAAAAAAGGAGCCAAAAATGCACAATGGGGAAAGGAGAGTCTCTTCAATAAACGGTGTTGGGAAAACGACAGCCACATGCAAAAGAATAAAACTCAACCACTATCTTACACCTTATCTCCAAATTAACTCAAAGTGGATTAAAGACTTGACCGTAAGACCTAAAATCATAAAACTCCTAGAAGAAAACACAGGGACAGAGAAGGTCATCCCTTATATGTGGAATCTAAAAAGAAATGATACAAATGAACTTACAAAACAGAGACTCACAGACTCAGAGAACAAACTTAAGGCTGCTTGTGGGAAGGAATAGTCAGGCAGTTTGGGATGGACATGTATATGCTGCTACTACTTAAAACGGATAACCCACGAGGACCTACTGTATGCAACATGCAACTCGGCTCAGAACTATGTGACACGGAGTTTGGGGGAGAATGGATACCTGTCTATGTATAGTTGAGCCCCTTCCCTGTTCACCTGAAATTATCACAACATTGTTCATCAGCTATACCCCAATACAAAATAAGAAGTTAAAAAAAAAAAGGAAGGAAGGAAAGAAAACAAGCCCCAAACTCCCTGAGGTAGGTTTGGGCAATGATGTATCTAATCTGATGCCAAAAGCAAAACAACAACACACACACATAAAACATCAGGGACAGACACACAAAAAGCTTCTACACGGCAAAGGAAACCACCAACACAATGCAAAGGCAACCCATTGAATGGGAGGAAATATTTGCTAATCATATATCCGATAAGAAGTTAACATCCAAAATTTATAAAGAATTTACACAACTCAACAGTAAAAACATAAACAATCCCATTTAAGAAGGGACAGATCAGAATGCACGTTTTTTTCCAAGTCACACAGATGGTCAGCAGGTATATCAAAAGATGCTCAACATTACTTCTGGTACTTATCCAAAGAAAATGAAAATACTAACTTGAAAAAATGTATGCACCTTCACTGCAGCTTGATTTACAATAACTAAGATTTGGAAACAACTGAAATGTCCATCAGTGGGTGAACAGATAAAAGAATTGTGACACATATACTCAATGGAATATTATTCAGCCATTAAAAAGAATGAAATCCTATAATTTGCAACAACATAGTTGGATCTCAAGGGTATTATGCTAAGTGAAATAATTCAGACAGAGAAAGACAATACTGTATGATCCTTCTTATACATGAAAAGCTTTAAAAGAAAAAAAATTTACAGATACAGAGAAGAAATTGGTGGTTCCCAGTGGTGTGTGGGATGATATTTTTTTAAAAAAGATAATAAACTCATTATCTTTTTACATCATCATTTCCATGTTAATATAAATAACATAATTTGACAAAAAAAAATTGTCAAAACAAAATTTTCCACTAAAAAACACATTACATTTTCCAAAACAAAATAAATTAGTGAAAAGAGCAGTGAAAAACAAATCAAAACTCAGAAAAAATGTTCCATTTGAATTGGAAAATAACAAATATATACAAAAAAAGAACAATATTGTGAATTCCTATGTACCAATCACCCAGTTCCAACCATATCAACTCATAATGAATCTTGTTTCGTCTACATTCTACCCACCTCACTCCTTCTCTATTATCATAAAGAAAATTCCACACTCTCGTTTTCTCCAAACACACTTCAGTATGCATCTCTAAAAAGATTCCTTTTTTTTTTTTAACATAGCCACAACACTGTTGTTATACCTGAAAAATAATGATTATTCTTTGGTAGTATTTTTAATTAAGCAAAACTTTTTAAAAGAAAAAAACTCCTTTCTTAAATACAGGTTCTAAGTGTAACTTTAACTGCTGCCGCCGCTGCTGTGTCGCTTCAGTCGTGTCCGACTCTGTGCGACCTCGTAGACGGCAGCCCACCAGGCTCCCCGTCCCTGGGATTCTCCAGGCAAGAACACTGGAGTGGGTTGCCATTTCCTTCTCCAATGCACGAAACTGAAGTCGCTCAGTAGTGTCCAACTCTTCGTGACCCCGTGGACTGCAGCCTACCAGGCTCCTCCGTCCACGGGATTTTCCAGGCAAGAGCACTGGAGTGGGGTACCAGTGCCTTCTCCGAACTTAAGCTGCTACATTCCTCCGAAAGTATCACCTGGTTAATTTTGCTTTCTTCTTGTAATACAAAGCCAGTATTAATAAAAACAACTTTCCCTATAATTAAAGAGGAGACATGGGAAAGGGATACTTATAACTGAAAAGGCTTAGCCCAGAAAATAATACACCAACTGATCACTTTCTCATCATGTCTAGCCCCAGTGTTTTCCGACTATCCACCTGAAATCCAAGGGTTTGTGGCAAGGGCAATGGTATTCGGCCAAATTCTTCATTCAACAGAATCCACTAACCATGGCCAGGAGACTGGACGTGGAGCCAAGGGAGAAAAGAAAGGGATTTTCAACAATTTTCCTTGTTCCATTAAGGCAGGTATTATAGCTCTCGATGGCAGCTGGGAGCAGGGAGTCCTCCTGAGAGGTGGATTGGACCAGCGAAGGCCTTTGTCTGACATCAAAGTACAATTTCTGTTAACTCGCTCCCACCCAGCTCCAAATCCAAGTCTGCTCATCATTCTGAAAACCATTTTTGTCCCCTGGCCGCTGTCATCCTGTTTCTGTCGTTAACTGTTTCCTGTCAAGAGAAGAACCAGCTCTACCAGGGGAACAGAAAAGCAGACCGTTTGTCTTCCATTACCCAAAGCCGGCACTCAGCAGGAATCAGAATCAGCTCGCATTTCTCTCTGTCCTGAAAAGAAACAAACCCACTGCCAAGTTTCTGTGCCAGCACATCATGCCCTGGAGTCATCAACGGGAGAGGCAACGCGGCCCGAGTCACATCAAGGACAGACACCACGCCGGGGCGTCAAGTTTTCTGTTTTCTACCCTGACATGTTAAAGACAAAACAAAACAGGAACCAACCAACAAACAAAAAATCAACTCTGTTGGAGTGCCTGCTGCTCCCTCTTTAGGAAGGAGCTGGGGTGTGACCAGCAGCAGCTGCTCTCCTGACCCCCGCGTCCTCACAGTCCTCACATTCGGGTCAGATGCTCTCGCCGAGGCCCAACCCACATTTCCTAGGAGATCTGCAGTGTCAGAATCTGCTCCCCTGCCTCTCGCTGTCGCTGTCCCTAGGCCCTGTGAGCAGCCTGCCAGGCAGGGCGCAGCTCCCTGAAGACAAGACCTTCAGAGGCCAAGGAGGGTTTCAGGCCCCTGTGAGCCTAAGGACCTTCACCCTTAAGGGATAAGGGACACTCACCTTGAAAAGTTACTTCTTACCTGTCATATAGAATGGTCATACGGTCTGTGGTCCCTGCATCAGCAGATGGACATGGAACCAAAGATGTGCCAGGCTTCTGAGCTGACTCCAGCTCACCTAGTTTCTCTTCCTAGGCCATAACTGTGTAGTCTGGTTGTGTCTGCTCTCGGGGAAGCTGGGACGGGATGTAGAGCTTGACCACCCAGAAATCACCACACACCAGTACGATTCTCATACTGAACAGCCCAAGAACCACACTGCTGTGGATTCTTACACTATAGACCACGGTCCAGAGGTTTCTTCTGCCAATCTCTTCTTGGAGGCTCCCCACAGAGTTGCCCAGAGCCTTCCCGCTCCAAAAGTACCATAGTCACCTGCGGGACATTATCTTGAACTAACTTCCGCTAAATGTGAGCTCCTTCACATTTTATATTCCAAACTTTCTGAAAACCTCACTCTTAATTCTAAGCATGTATCCTAAATCATCACGATGCCTCCATAACTTCAGGAAAATCAGAAGAGCAATTAGTTCAGCCACCGGTTCTGCTGCAATTACTCTACATCCTTTCTGTACCAAGGTAAAAGCCAACTTTGACGTTCCCTCCTGTCCAATGAAACTCACATACGCCTCAACCCAACAGCCTCACTGCCTCCCTCCCCACCTTAACACCCCCCCCCACACACATTTTTATGTGAAAAGCCCAAGGATGCCCCTTGCCCAACCACATAATAAATATTTTTCAATGACCACTTGTTTCCTCCAACTGTTCAGTCTCCACACTCTATAATAACAAAGGACACTGAAATGGGCCTATCCATGGTGGAAATTCATCACCTAACCAGGCATTTTAATCACCGTCACCTTAAATGTGCATCTCTCGCCAGCGTGCTGCTGTTGGTGAGAAGCAGGGCACCAGCAGGTGGGACCCTGTCTGCTCCGCAGGCACCAGGGTCCACAGTCCAACATGGAAAAATGCCCTGCTCCATCTTCTCCCTCTGGCCCCCCAAAGTTTTTTCCTTCTGCTGCAGAGACCGATATGCCAACAAAAGTTCTTCAGTCATTGATGATTATAACTTCAGCCACCTACATGTTCACCCCGTATGTGCCAGACCAAACCCTGTACCACCTGGGGTTTTCCCTCCTCGTTGTGTTCAGAGCTCTTAAATTCTCACTTGCTCCTGGACTCCTAAAAACATTCACAGCACCCACCACCTATCACTACCATCACCTCCACGTTGTCTGAATATGTATCTCACAAACAAAAACATGTTAGGGACATAAAGAAGTCTGATCAGAATATAAGACTGTTTTTAGCCTTGAACCTTCAGACCGCTCTAACCCCTTCTACCTGCCCCCTCAAGCTCTGGACTAATCTCCAGATAAACCTATGTCCCTCTCCTCCAGTGCTGGAATTAGGAACCATCGGAGGACTAGCTACTCCACCGCGGGAATGGGTGTTGTCGTTAGCAGCGTCCCCTGTCCCCTCGGGAGAAGGATTACATCAGCTCCAGGAAGGACACCATTCTCCAGGGAGAAGTAAAAGTCGCACTCACACAGAAGACAGTGCCTCTCCCGACCCCTCCCACCACACTTCAAAGGGTCAGCCAGCCTTCCCGTCACCTCCCTGCACACCACAACTTCCTACAGCAGGTAGCCTGATAAACAGACCTGCTGAGAGTAAAGTACTACCTGGCACGGCACCTTGAGAGATAACCCCCCCCAGATAGCTCGAGCAATTCTGCGGCATGATTACCCAGAGTCAGGGAGTCCCCAGAGACAAGAAGCCGGTTTCAGGCATCCAGGGGCAGACCTGAAATAGATTCTGCTTGCCAAGCACAGCAGTGGCTAACTCCCGCTATCTGACGGACAGGTAAAGTGTGTGGAGCAGCATCGCGCTCCTCACTGCTCGCCACGCTCCACGTTTGTAAGTTTGAGGCCAGTAACGCAAACCACTACTTGATTATCCCTTAAGCATGCCCACCCGTCAACTCTAGACCCCATAAGGGGGCGTGGCTTGCCTCCAAAGAAAGGGTGCTGTCCTCTTCCGAGAAGGACGTGGAGCTCTTTTCAGGCTCCGGGTCTTTAGGCTGGATCCCAGGTAAGTGGGGCCCGTCGCTGCCATAGCCGGAGGAGGGCGGCAAGATGCTCGCAGTCGGGCCGCTGATGGATACGTCACTCTGAGAAGCAGGCAGTCTGGGCACCTGGGGGGGCACTCGACCCACGTGGGCAGGCTCTGTGCAGCTCTGGCCTCTCGGCTGGTCTGGCAGTGATGAAGGAGTAGAATGTTCCACAGTCCAGGGACCTGTCTGAGGGGCACCTAAGATGCCCTTGGTTCCTCCGCCAACACTCCAGCCGGCAGAAAGACTGTCTGTGTTGGCGGGGTGGTCTGTCCTGGGGGAAGCGCTGCTCCTGCTTCCCAGCCGAGAGGCTCCTCTCTCCACTGCAGTTCCCCTGTGCAAAGGCAGCAGCACGGCCCTGCTGCTGCAGGAGGCTGTCCGCGGAAATTCCACCAGTTGGCTCACTGACTTCTGGCAGTTCCTTTCTGCCGGGTTATCGAGCAGGTGAGCGATGACAGTCGTCCCCTCTTCCAGGGAATCCCAGACCCCTCCGGCGACTGATGACTCATTCTCCAACAAAAGCTGAGCGGTCTGGATCTCCCCCTGGAACCTCTCCTTCACCTGAACGATCATGCCCTGGGCTCCCACCCCAGAGCTGGGGGCCGAGTCCCTGGGCAATAACACGTCCGGGGGTGGTGGTGGCTCGGCCCCTCCCACTCCTTCCCCCTTCTGGAGACTCACTGTTAACTTCGTTAGGGTTCCGGTCTCTTCGAGGGCTCCAGTTCCCTGCAAGGGTTCTTCCTCACCGGGTGCTGCTGGAGTAGGGGTTTTCTTCCCCTTCCACTTCCTTTTGAACCGAACTCTTTTCTTAGGAGATATGGGAGCCTTCTCGGGAACGGCTATTGAATCTTTCGGCTCCTTAACGCAGCCCAGCGAATTTCCCATTGCTTTCCTCTCCTAATCTCTGCAAAAACGCAGCTAAGCCAGTCCTGGGATCCCAGAGAAATCCCAACCCCGGCTTCATCGGATTAGATGTACATTTAAAACATGCACTAGGCTGGCAGTCCCTCCAGTTCTCCCTCCCTCCCTCCCCGCCTCTCTCTGTCTCTTCTAGCCGCTGCCGATTCAGACAGCCATCTTACAGGCTCAGAGCTGCAACAAGACAAATTCAAAGCATCTCACTGCAGTTCAGAAATCACTTGACCTAAAAGCAGACAGAAACCGGATTGGCTACAGCTTCCTCTCTCCAAATATGAGGTAATTGGAGCACGGCCCTCAGAAACACAAACAGAAAGCAAAAAGGAGCTAGAAACCAGGGGAGGGGAGGAATTAGGGAGGGCGGGAAGGAGGGAGGGAATGGAAGAGTAAATGGAAAAGGGAGGGGGAAAGAAGAGAGGCCCAGAGAGGCCCTGGGAGAAGGTAACGTGAAGGAAGGAGGAGGAGAAAGAGGGGAAAAGCGAACCAGCTGCTGGTACCAACCAGGAAGGGAAGGGCCAAAAGGAACCAGGGCCGGGAAGAACCAGGGCCGAGGACTATGGCCCCCAAACTGTGAAGGGAGCTAGATTTCAACAGCTGCACCGAGATGTCCAAAAGAAGGTATCTAACAGGATTAACATATTCTCAAATTTTTCAGGTCAAGAAACAATAAAATGATAACCTGGAGACCAGAGCCTAATCTTCATAGTTACAAAAAGAAACACACGCTTTAAAGATCTAGACTTTTGCAGCATTTCTTTCCCTCCTTTTCAGAGAGAAAGACAAACAGACATCGGTTAATTCTGCTGGCCGGTGATGCACAGAGGAAACACCCGGAAATCAGTTTTGAGTACAGTATTATGGATGTTGGGTGAAAAGGATACCACTTACAAATACAACAGAGAAGCAGTGTTTCTGTTAAACAATCCTTGACATGAACATTCAACAGTGATTACTGCTGCTGCTGACAGCTAATGCAGTTTTAGCGTTTTGTCATGTACCACGCCCTGTGCTAAGCTATGGATTATCTCATTCAATTCTCACAGTAACCAAATGAAGTCAAGACTATCATTTTACACTTTACAGGTAAAGAAACTAAGGCTCAAGAAAAATGGATGTATTTGCTCAAGGCTACAGTCAGAACATGGACGCCTATTTAGGACTTTGAACTTGAACCCCAGGTTACACTGCTTTCTACTTGCAGCGGGGATGCAAGTCTGTATTCAGTTAAGTAAAACAGGAAGATACTCCACTGTTTTGAATTGGCAACCAGACTCACAAGGACCAAGAACTCAAACGAAAAGATAACTCTTGCTATTTGGGAGTGAGAGAGGAAGTTGCTAAAATGAGGCCCAGATGGTTTTTACTCAAATTGCGGCAGGGCAGGAAGTCTGAATTTAAGGCCTGAAAAGTTGGATTCAAAAGCTACCCTGTTGTGCCAGCGGGGTTTACCCACCTCTTTTTTTTTGTTTGCTTTTAAAGTGTACGTGTGACAGATGAGGTAACAGCACCGTCCAAAGGGCCCCAAATGGAGTGGACAGATAGGCTACACACACCTCTTTTCTCCCAGGTGAAGTTATTTATTCTATACCAGTAGGATCCAGACCATTCTGCAGAGAGAAATAGCTGGCCTGGCTCTAAGGAAGCCTACCCACCTCTCCTGGAGACCTGAAAAATGCCCATCATGAAGGAAAGCATGAAAACCCCTGAAGTCACAGCTCCTACACAGTGCTTAAGACTGGACTGATGCCGGAGTGCCTGACCAGGGCCGGAGGTGTTCTTTCTCCCTGCTCCCCTAGGCCTTTCCCAAGGCCGACGGCAGAGTTGCAGCACCATCCTATGGCCATGATAAACCACAGCAAGAAATAGGACCAGGAGGTTGGCAGGGGAGAAAAACCCCATCGGACTCCAGGAAATCACCTAATCAGCAAAAACACTGACATTAGAGTACAGCTCTCCAGGCGGGCACTAGACGTCCACTCCTCCAATGAAGAGCGCTAGAACTAAGGGACTTCAGACGCACCCCAAGGCCCAAGCTTAAATTTTGTTCCTATTCAGTACACTTCACTCACTCAGTCGTGTCTGACTCTTTGCGACCCCATGGACTGCAGCACG
Organism: Antilocapra americana; assembly: GCA_007570785.1. Classification (NCBI taxonomy): domain Eukaryota; kingdom Metazoa; phylum Chordata; class Mammalia; order Artiodactyla; family Antilocapridae; genus Antilocapra; species Antilocapra americana. The sequence continues at coordinate 1,331,083 of ML661382.1, read as the reverse complement.
CCAGGCCTCCCTGTCCATCACCAACTCCCAGTGCTTATCCAAACTCATGTCCATTGAGTCGGTGATGCCATCCAACCATCTCATCTCTGTCATCCCCTTCTCCTCCCGCCTTCAGTCTTTCCCAGCATCAGGGTCTTTTCAAATGAGTCAGTTCTTTGCATCAGGGGGCCAAAGTATTGGAGTTTCAGCTTCAGCATCAGTCATTGCAATGAATATTCAGGACTAGTTTCCATTAGGATGGACTCCTTGCTGTCCAAGGGACTCTCAAAGTCTTCCCCAATACCATAATGCAAAAGCATCAATTCTTCAGTGCTCAGCTTTCTTTATAGTCCAACTCTCACATTCATACATGACTACTGGAAAAACCACAGCTTTGACTAAACAGACCTTTGTTGGTAATGTCTCTGCTTTTTAATATGCTGTCTAGGTTGGTCACAACTTTTCTTCCAAGGAGTAAGCGTCTTCTAACTTCATGGCTGCAGTCACCATCTGCAGTGATTTTGGAGCCCAAAACAGGAAAGTCTGTCACTGTTTCCCCATCTATTTGCCATGAAGTGATGGGACCAGATGCCATGATCTTCTTAGTTGTCTGAACGTTGAGTCTTAAGCCAACTTTTTCACTCTCCTCTTTCAGTTTCATCAAGAGGCTCCTTAGTTCTTCTTCACTTTCTGCCCTAAGTGTGGTAACCACCACATACATGCATATATATGCATCTGTATATCTGAGGTTACTGATATTTCTCTCAGCAACCTTGATTGCAGCTTGTACTCCATCCAGCCCAGCGTTTCTCATGATGTACTCGGCATATAAGTTAAATAAGCAGGGTGACAATAAACAGCCTTGATGTACTCCTTTTCCGATTTGGAACCAGTCTGTTGTTCCATGTCTAGTTCTAACTGTTGCTTCTTGACCTGCGTACAGATTTCTCAGGAGGCAGGTCAGGTGGTCTGGTATGCCCATCTCTTTAAGAATTGTTTCTTGTGATCCACACAGTCAAAGGCTTTGGCATAGTCAATAAAGCAAAAGTAGATATTTTTCTGGAACTCTCTCACGTTTTCGATGATCCAACGGATGTTGGCAATTTGATCTCTGGTTCCTCTGCCTTTTTTAAATCCACCTTGAACATCTGGAAGTTCACGGCTCACATACTGTTGAAGCCTGGCTTGGAGAATTTTGAGCATTACTTTACTAGCGTGTGAGATGAGTGCAATTGTGTGGTAATTTGAGCATTCTTTGGCATTGCCTTTCTTTGGGACTGGAATGAAAACTGACGTTTTCCAGTCCTGTGGCCATTGCTTGAGTTTTCCAGATTTGCTGGCATATTGAGTGAAGCACTTTCACAGCATCATCTTTCAGGATATGAAATAGCTCAATTGGGATTCCATCACCTCCACTAGCTTTGTTCGTAGTGATGCCTCCTAAGGCCCACTTGACTTCACATTCCAGGATGTCTGGCTCTAGGTGAATGATCACACCATCATGATTATCTGAGTCATGAAGATCTTTTTCATATAGTTCTTCTGTGTATTCTTGCCACCTCTTCTTGATATCTTTTGCTTCTGTTAGGTCCATACCATTTCTGTCCTTTATTGAGCCCATGTTTGCATGAAACGTTCCCTTGGTATCTCTAATTTTCTTGAAGAGATCTCTAGTCTTTCCCATTCTATTGTTTTCCTCTATTTCTTTGCC
>ML661382.1:1193575-1329293 GCA_007570785.1 Antilocapra americana | reverse complement strand
GAGGAAAACAATAGAATGGGAAAGACTAGAGATCTCTAATTTTCTTGAAGAGATCTCTAGTCTTTCCCATTCTATTGTTTTCCTCTATTTCTTTGCCTTGATCGCTGAGGAAGGCTTTCTTATCTCTCCTTGCTATTCTTTGGAACTCTGCATTCAAATGGGTATATCTTTCCTCTTCTCCTTTGCCTTTCATTCCTCTTCTTTTCACAGCTATTTGTAAGGCCTCCTCAGACAGCCATTTTGCATTTTTGCATTTCTTTTTCTTGGGGATGGTCTTGATCCCTGTCTCCTGTACAATGTCACAAACCTCCATCCATGGTTCTTCAGGCACTCTGTCTATCAGATCTAATCCCTTGAATCTATTTGTCACTTTCACTGTATAATGGTAAGGGATTTGATTTAGGACATACCTGAATGGTCTAGTGGTTTTTCCCTACTTTTTTCAATATAAGTCTGAATTTGGCAATAAGAAGTTCATGATCTGAGCCACAGTCAGCTCCCCGGTGTGTTTTTGCTCACTGTATAGAGGTTTTCCATCTTTGGCTGCAAAGAACATAATCAGTCTGATTTTGATATTGACCATCTGGTGATGTCCATGTGTAGAGTCTTCTCTTGTGTTGTTGGAAGAGGGTGTTTGCTATGACCAGTGCGTTTCCTTGGCAAAACTCTATTAGCCTTTGCCCTGCTTCATTCTGTACTCCAAAGCCAAAGTTGCTTGTTACTCCAGGTATTCCTTGACTTTCACTTTTGCATTCTCGTCCTCTATAATGAAAAGGACATGTTTTAGGGGTGTTGGTTCTATAACGTCTTGTAGGTTTTCACAGAACTGTTCAACTTCAGCTTCTTCAGCATTACTGGTCAGGGCATAGACTTGGATTATTGTGATACTGGATGGTTTGCCTTGGAAATGAACAGAGATCATTCTGTCGGTTTTCAGATTGCATCCAAATACTGCATTTCAGACTCATCTGTTGACTATGATAGTCAACATTTCTTCTTCCCTCCATTTCTTCTAAGGGATTCTTGCCCACAGTAGGGGATATAATGGTCATCTGAATTAAATTCACCCATTCCAGTCCATCTTAGTCCGCTGATTCCTAGAATGTCGACCTTCACCCTTGCCATCTCCATCCATTTCATGGATCTAATATTCCAGGTTCCTATGCAATGTTGCTCTTTACAGCATCGGACTTTACTTCCATCGCCAGTCACATCCACAACGGGGTGCTGTTTTCGCTTTGGCTCCATCTCTTCATTCTTTCTGGTTATTTCTCCACTGATCTGCAGTAGCATATTGGGCACCTACTGATCTGGGGAGTTCATCTTTCAGTGTTCTATATTTTTGCATTTTCATACTGTTCATGGGGTTCTTGTGGCAAGAACACTGAAGTGGTTTGCCGTTCCCTTCTCCAGTGGGCCACGTTTTGTCAGACCTCTCCACCATGACCCGTCCATCTTGGGTGGCCCTACATGGCAGGGCTCATAGTTTCACTGAATTAGACAAGGCTGTGGTCCATGTGATCAGATTGGTTAGTTTTCTGTGATTGTGGTTTTCATCCTGTCTGCCTTCTGATGGAGAAGGATAAGAGGCTTATGGAGGCTTCCTGATGGGACAGACTAACTGAGGGGGAAACTGGGCCTTGTTCTGATGGGTCTTGTTTTCTGGGTCTTGTTCTGTTCCTGAAATACAAGCAAACCCAATTCCTGAAAACGATCAACTTGGGGTGAGAAACGGCTTCCAGCTGTGACTGCTCCTGCAGATTAAGTCGAGCAGACGACTTCCCGGAGCCTTTTCCTCCTTAAACTTCTGAACCTGTTGGACAAATCAGGCTTTCATTTCCTTCTACTCCAGAGGAAAGCTGGTCTAGGAAAGGAGCGGAGAGCTCAGCACGATAGTACTAAGTCGCTTCAGCTGCGTCCGACTCTTTGTGACCCCATGGGCTGTAGCCTGCCAGGCTCCTCTGTCCATGGGTTTCTGCAGGCATGAATACTAGGGTGGGTTGCCATTTCCTTCTCTCAGGGATGTCCCTGACCCAGGGATCGAACTAGCATCTCTTACCTCTTCTGCATTAGCAGGCAGGTTCAGTAGCTAAGTAACTGGCTAAGTGATTCAGTCTCCTTACGGGTAAAATGTGGACACTACCACCCACTTAATGGGGTTAAGAGAGGGTTCGTGGGATGCTGTCTATAAAATGCGTGGCTCCGTGCCTGGTCTACAGTAAATCCCTGTTCTCCCCATTTATTACTGGAGCTCAGAGGTATGAGGCACCCCATCACCGCCTGGGCCCTGATACGCTCTGTTTCTTGATGAGGCTCTGAGGAAAGTAGCTGTGTTCCAAGGTCCAAAGTTCAGGTGCCTGCTTTTCTCCACAGGGCCCCTGCCTCCCCTGTTACCCTGAGTAAGTTACCTCTGAGCACAAGGTCGTCCCCCTGGACCACCCTCTCATCAAACCTGAGCTCTTAACACAGGCGCGGCTGCCTTCAGGGAAAGCAGACTTCTAGCGGCCTGCTGTTTTCCACGACTTCTCCTATGGCTTTTTCTAGTTAGTTGTTTACTGCCCGCAGGTCTCCTATAGAGACAGTGGGCATGAAAAACTCCAGAGCTCATTCATTCATTCCACAAATAAGAAAAAATGCCTCATCTATATGCCAAGCACTAAGTGTCATAAAGGATAAAAAAATGTAAACCTTGAATCTGCCTAAGACTGCCCTTGACCTGACCTCCCAGACTCTTGCAATTTTCAAGTGCTAAACATATACTAGTATTTAATAAACACTAGAAAGCCGGAAAGCTAATTTTGTCAGATTCTGATTTTTCAAGAACTTATCTTCTAGGAAAACTGTAAATCCTAGCACGTACCTTAAAACAGGCTTGGACAAAACCAAGAGATGAGAAATTCTACTATTAGCATCTGCATATGTAATCTAAAAAAGCCGGTTGGTCTCTGTGTTTCAGTTTTCTCACTGGAACGATGGGCACAAGAAAACAGACATAACAGTCTATCCATCTGGTCTACCGACCCACAGCTTTGAGACGACCAATTTCAGACAGTACCCATTCATTTAATGAGTACTTACTGAATGCCTACTCTATGCCAGGCAAAGAAGAAAACAAGAGAAGGAATCCCTGCCGTACTTCAGCTTGTATCCTAGGGCAGGGATCCAGAAACCAACCAACCACATTAGACGGCAGCAGGTGTCACGCGGCCCTGCAAGCCACGCTAGGCTTCTGAGAGTGGCTGGCAGAGCAAAAAGGGCACAGCGAAAAGAAAGGGAAAGTGCGTAGCCCACCGACAGGAATCTAGCCACGAAACCCACTTTCCCATATGCATAAGGACAGATGTTTACTGCAGCGATGAATGTCTCCTTCCTACAAATCCATAATTTACTGCAAGTAATAATAGCTGTGCTACACAGCTGCAGGGGGCTTGACTCAAATAATAGATAATGTAAACTAGTCAGAATAAGCAAATCAGGTCCTCCTTTATCAACACGGATATACCCCAAAAACAAGGTTTTAAAAAAAAACTCAGAAAACAAGATATATTGAAGATATGATGTGTCTGATATTAAAAAAAAAAAAAAAGGCACTCATCTGTCACAAAAGTATATATAAGAATGATACCAGGATAGTATTTACCTGGGGGGGTGAAGGAACAAGAAAGTTCCGGTATCTGAAATGTGAAATGTTCTTTGTTTAAAGAAAAAGGAAAAAAAATCTGAAGCAAATATAAAATATTAGTATTTGTTTAATTCTGAAGGTGACTATACACACAAAGATATGTTATATACTTTTCTGTACTTCTCTGGGTAATTAAAACATTCATTAATTAAAAACTCAAATTAAAAAATGTTTAAACGTCAACCATTTATTTCCCATTTAGTGTGTATCTTTTTAGCATGTGTTAAAATGGAAACCATTAATATCTAAAAAGTTACCAGTCTCATCAGCAGCAAATTTCTAATCTGCAATCGGCCTCTCCTTCAATTGAAAACTCTCTCGAGATGACAACCACCACCTATACATCTCCATCATTAATCTATTTCATTAACACCAATAACAGAGATTGGCTATAATGCTATTTTTTGTCGTTGTTCAGTCACGTCCGACTTTTTGCAACCCCATGGACTGCAGTACGCCAGGCTTCCCTCTCCTTCACTATAACCGGGAGTTTGCTCAGACTCATGTTCATCGGGTCAGTGATGCCATCCCACCATCTCATTCTCTGTCATCCCCTTCTCCTCATGCCCTTAATCTTTCCCAGCATCACGGTCTCTTCCAACGAGTTAGCTCTTTGCATCAGGTAGCCAAAATATTAGAGCTTAAGCTTCAGTACCGGTCCTTTCAATGAATATTCAGGCTTGATTTCCTTTAGGATTGACTGATTTGCTCTTCTTGCTGTCTAAGGGACTCTCAAGAGTCTTCTCCAGCACCGCAGTTCGAAAGCATCAATTCTTCAGTGTTCAGGTTTCTTTACAGTCCAACTCTCACATCCATATATGACTACTGGAAAAACCACAGCTTTGATTACATGGGCCTTTGTTGGCAAAGCGATGTCTCTGCTTTTTAATACACTGTCTAGGTTTGTCCTAGCTTTTCTTCCAAGGAGTAAGCTTCTTTTAATTTCATGGTTGCAGTCACCGTCTGCAGTGATTTTGGAGCCCAAAAATATAAAGTCTGTCACTGTTTACATTTTTCCCCATCTGTTTGCCGGTAAGTGATGGGACAGGATGCCATGATCTTAGTTTTTTGAATGACTATTTTACTGATCCCCTAACATTTGATAGTTCTTCTCTGCATTTCTATTTGGCTTTATGTACCATGCACTCTTGATGAGAACAGCTAGCACAGAACAGTTAGCTCGACAATGAAAGACTAGAAAAGCACAATGATAGATAACTAGCAAGAGACACATAACTTCCTAGCTAAAGCAAGACAAAAGGATGGAGGTTCTATATGATCCTTTATCAGTTAACCAAAAGCTTTGTAAGCAGGGAACTTTTCCCCACACTTCTAAACACTTAGCTAATTAATAGGCAAATGCCAAGCCTTCAAGAACAGCAAAGAAAAGCAGTTAGTAGTTAGTTGCCATCTGGGAAAATACTCTGGCAACAGAACTTCCCTCCATAAAAAGACAGAATTCAGCTACGCTGAAATAGTGAACGGAGAAAAGCAGGTAGCCAGTATGCGTCAGCAGACAGACTAGGGCAAACCTGTTTATACCTTTCAGTAAAATCAGTAACAGCAGAGAGCAGCAGGCTAGGTCAAAAGTCCATGAAGTTATAAGTTCCACTAATAATTATAATAGGCTACTACCAATAATTGCTGCCAATTACTGATTACAAGCTGTGTTCCTTCGTCCCTTCCCATACCTCCCTGATTCTTTAATCAAGTTAATTCCTGGTATGTCTCCTCTCACTCCTCTGAATTACGCAGTCAAACTGGAGTGATTCTGTACCTAGTTCAGTTTTGAATCTCCCACAGACTCTACCTAAGACCTTGCTCACAGCTGGACCTCAGTAAATGTTTATGGAAAATATATTTTCCTGAAAACTAAAACCACAAGGAGATACAGTTCACAGTCTCTGTGATGGCTATCCCCGAAAAGAGAGTCAATGACAAGGACAAGGATCCGGAGAAGCAGGGGCCTGCGCAACTGTGCCAGGGCGGGTATACAATGGAGCAGCCACTGCGGACGGCGCTCTGGCAGTTTCAAGAGTTATACATACACTTACCATATAACCCTGCAATTCCACCCACAGGTATATATCCAAAAGAAGGGAAAACGTACATCCACACAAATATTCGTATCAACATATTTATAATGGCTAAAAAATGAAAACAACCCAAATGGCCATCAACTGCTGAACAGATAAACAAAACATATGGTACACCCACACAATAGAATACTCTTCTGCAGCAAAGGAATAAAGTCCTGATACATGCTACAGTGTGGATGAGCCTCAAGAATATTATGCTAAGTGAAAGAAGCACATATTATATTATCCCATTTAGATGAAATGTCTGGAATAAGCAAATCTATAGAAACAGAAAACAGATTCATGGCTGCCTGAGGCTGTGGATGGGAATGGAATAACTATAAATGGCCAAGAAAGACCTCTGTGGGATGATGAAAATGTTCTAAAATTGGATTATGGTGATGGCTGTACAACTCATAAAAATCATTGAATGACTTCATACAATGAAAATGGGTCAATTTTGTGGTACCTAAATTCTACCTCCATAAAGTTGTTTTTAAAAAAGAATCTACTTTTTAAAATAAACAACCAATAGAATGATAACCAAAAGATGTTTTAAAACAGCTGGAAAGAGAAGAAACAGGATAGAGGAGGCAGAAAGGAAATGCTGAACACACCTTGTATTCACTTTTTGAAATTTCCCATTGCAACAATGTGTACGATCTATATAATGCAAAATAAAATTAAAAGGGAGAAAAGCAATCGCTAAAACCTGAAAAAAAGAACCTGTGTATCAGATTGATGGCTTAACAACACAGAGAGAACTTATTTCAAATGGCTTTAACATAAAATTATTTCTATGTCCTTAGGAGATTTACACTAAAGGACAAAAGCAACTGCAAAGAAATCACAAACTTTTCAGTAATTATGTTGTTAATAATAACACTGTCATTGTTATCTTTACTCAAATATATAAATTTATAACATACATGATTTTGTATATACACTACAATATATACATGGTTTTATATATACTTGCATTCTTGTATTTGCATGTGTGTATATGGAAAAGGGAATAAGTAATATGTTGCTTTGTTTGGATCAAGATTTTCAGCATAAGAAAAAAAAAGAATACAAAGTCAGAGAGGTTGAATAAAACTCTAATCCTAAATATGAATTAGAAACATCATCATAAATTCTTGATTTCTCTTTACAAGACAAATACAAGTGTTGGCTAGTTTTGTCCACAGAAAACACCTAGAAAGAGTGACCAACCCAAGCAGCACTCAGACTGTTGTCCATAATTTCAGTTCCTTGGAGAAACTGCTAATCCGGGGCCTGAAACAGGAACTATACAAAAAGTATCTGGAACCGCTCTTCATACAAGAAATAGAGGACATTATCAAAGACTATGTGGATCATGAGGAAGGACTCAGAGTCAACGTGAAAAAACTCACTGGCCAAAGAAGGAGCTGAGTATTATGAAGAATGACAGCTATATTTAATTGGAACACATTTAAGTCCGGTAAAAATCCACGAGTCACAGTGTTACTAAGGGAAGATGAGTATCAACAAAGAAACTTTCATTGGTCTTACAGAGAATCTTAAGAGAATCAACTAATTTGAAAACTGGTGAAACAGAGGGCGATATAAAAGCATTTATCTTTTTATCTTGCCTTTCCTAAAGGAACTATCTCTCAGAGTAATTGAGGTATAAAGTTCTGCTTTAGAAAAGAATTTCAGAATTTTGAGTATCACTATGTTGCAACTTCTAATGAAATAATGAAGCAGAAGCTGCTAAACTGAACTTTTAGGTGAAAGGCTAACAGTGAAAGGGTCTCCAAGAAATGGATCAGGCTGATAACCCCTGAACCCACTAATCAAGCTTAACATGATGTAAAGACAGATAACAGACATTCCGATGTGCAGCAGTAAAAGTATATAACTCAATACCACCATCCTTGCCCTGCCCCAGCACAAAAAAAGGGAATCTGAATATGATCCTGCCTCAGGTCTAGATCCAAAGCACCAGTTTACAGACAATACAGAAGGATGGAGGACACTGTTAGAAAACATCCAGCGATGCCACCAACATCTTTCCATAAACTGCACAGGACAAAAGACCCGATTTAACAAACGGTTAAGGGAACCAAAAGAGGAGAAGAGAAATTTAATGCAATGTGTGGACTTTGGATTCAAACAAGCCATTTTTAAAATGAGATAATTGGGAAAATCTAAGCACTGCTTTGGGAGAAGGCAATGGCACCCCACTCCAGTACTCTTGCCCGGAAAATTCCATGGACAGAGGAGCCTGGTGGGCTGCAATCCATGGGGTCGTGTAGAGTCGGACACGACTGAGCGACTTTCCTTTCACTTTTCACTTTCCTGCATTGGAGAAGGAAATGGCAACCCACTCCAGTGTTCTTGCCTGGAGAATTCCAGGGATGGGGGAGCCTGGTGGGCTGCCGTCTATGGGGTCGCATAGAGTCGGACACGACTGATGCAACTGAGCAGCAGCAGCAAACACTGCTTAGAGAGTCAATGATTTTAAGAAATTACTGATTTTTACAGTGCTATAATATTGTGCTTTGCTTAAATGAAGAATCTTTCAGAGATACAGTGAAACACTTGCAGACAAAATTATATGATGTCTGGAACTCCTTTCAAAATAACCTACTGGAGGGTTTGATGAATGGATCAGGAAACAGACAGTATAACACTGCCCATGAGTTAGTGACTGGTGAGCTAGGTGATGAGTTCATGGTAGTTCTATACGATTTTCTCTGCATTTATAAATGTTTGAAATTTTTCATAAATTTTTAAAGAGAGAGAAAGAACATTTTCTTAAAGGCATATTCAGTGAAGGAACATTACCCCTGTATCTTCTGTCCCAGGAAAAGTTTAACTAGCCAGTTCAGTTTCATTCCTTGGCCCCTGAATTTCCCTTCTGTCAAGTGAGTTAGTTGTAGTCAGGAGAAAGGGAGACATAGTGGACAGATTCTTCTTACCTCACAGCTACAGGATAGCATTGGTGTCTCAAACTGAGGTGGTATGTGGCATACAAACAACCAAAAAGATTCCTCTAAAACAGCCCGCTGTTCAGAAGGGTGCCGAGGGGATAATGCTGTGAAAGCTTAACAAAGCTCTTGTTCCAACCCTGCCAAGGCACAGCCCTTGCCAAGTTCATGTTCCTGGTTATCCCTATATCCAAAGCATGCCTGAGGACACCCTGTGGTTCCACAAAAACACACGCTACCTCCACGCTTTCCTAAGCCTACTTACTCTGCAGACTGTCAGTAGTGGCCCCAAACCAGAGCCCCAAAAATCATAACCCCTGAGTTCTCAGAAGTTCCCAGATTCTCAGCAATTCTGGGACACCTGCTGTTCTGCGTTCGCCCAGCAGGTGGCGCTGACTCCCCAACTGGGACACCACGGCCGCCTGGACCCTGGCGTCGGCGCCTTGAGTGGGGTATTTCTGAGCCTTCCTTTCCCACCTGCTCCAGAAGCGATTCCTGTAATCTATCAGCCTTGCGTACAGCAGTGGGGTATTGGAGAGTTGTCTGAAAAATAGTTTTGTTTAGCTGAGCTAATGTGATTCGAGATAGTATTTTTTATAAAAATAGGGCTGTGCCTTTCCAGTAGTATCTAGACTTGAAGAGGATTCGCCTTGGGGAGGAGGAACAGGAAGGCGGTGTGACCATGTCAGCACTACCAAGATGCGGCTGTTCTCGGCTGTGACGGATGCTACAAGATTGCACTTACAAGCACACACCCCAAGGGGCTTGCCATGAACTCAATGTCTGTGTCCCCTCGAAACTCACACATTGACGCCATAACAGCCCTGATGTGATGGTTCTGAAGGTGCGGTCTGTTAAGAGGTAATTAGGCTTAGATGAGGTCAGGAGAGTAGAGCCTCCATAATGGGATTAATGCCCTTATAAAAAGTTGAAAGGGGCATGAGATACATCTGAGGATACAACCAGGGGAAGAGGGCCCTCACCAGGGAGCCAACCACGCTAGCACCCTGATCGCAGACTTCCAGCCTCCAGAACCGTGAGAAGTGAATGCTTGCTGCAGATCACCCAGCCTACGGTGTTTCATTACAGCTGCCCGACCTAAGACAGTGCTACAATTAACCAGGCTTGTTTAAGATCATTAGAGATGAAGAAATGTCTACATCGAAAAGCAGGATTATAAGGCTTCCCCCCACCCTTCCTGAGCAACAAACCCAACATCTCTCCTCATCCCACACATTCTGAGTCCCCAGAGAGCCAGATTTGACTCAGCTGGGCAGACTGCGAATAACCAGGTTGCCAGTGCCAGAGCCACAGCACAAACAGGTGAAAAACCCCCCTTCATCATGCAAATGATGAGGAAGTTCCTGGTTTACACTGCCTCCGGGCCAGTGCTCCTCTTCCTTTAGAGCTCCTGCTCTCCCCCTCCCTCCTTCACGGCCAAATACAGAGAAGAAAGGTTCAGTGTGCCCGTGGAAAGCAGAGCCTCCTCTAGCAGCTCTGCCTAGGCCACGTCCAAATCGAGCACCAGGACCCCAGACTTCACAGACCCTACCTGGAAGTGTAAGATAATGGTCCAGATCAGGCCTAGGGTCAGCTTGGGGTTGCCATCTGTGATGTCATCGTTGCGAATATTCACTAGTTTCACCTGAAAAAGAAACAAAAAGCGGGTCTGAGAGCTCTGCAACTTTTTGTTTTGATTTCATTTTTTACAGATTTTCATTATTCATGTGCAGTTAAATTTTTTTTTTGGTGTATAGTTTGAGTTTTCACAGATGTATAGATTTGTGTTAATGACCACTGTAATCAGGGTAACAAAGCAGGAGCCTCAACCCCCAAATGTGGGACTTTGTGCAGTCAAATCCTGGCAACCACGGACCTGTTCCCAGCTTTGCTTTACCCAGAATGTCATAAAAATGGTGTCCCATAGTGTGTAATCTTCAGATCCTGGCTGTTCTGCACTCAGCACAAGGGCCGTGAGATCCCCATCCACGTTGCTGCCTGGAGCGACAGCCTGCCCCTTTTCGTTGTGGAGGAGTATTCCATTATACCTGTATTCTACACACCATAGTTATCCACTCCTCTACTGAAGGAATCTGGGTTGTTTCCATGTTGGGGCAGTTATGAATAAAGCTCTTAGATTCATGTACAGCTCTTTTGTGTGAGCGCATGTCTTCACTTCTCTAGGGTAAATTCCTGGGAGTGGGATTGCTGGGTCATATGGAATACGTTGAGCTTTGTAAGAAGCTGCCAAATAATTTTACAGCATGATTGTACCATTTTGCAATCCCACCAGCAAAGCAATTTCGCAAGCACATGCTATTGTGAGTTGCTTTTTAATTAAGTCTCCCCGGCCCTTTTTTCTTTCCCTTTCTTATTTTTTCAAGGTTGTGAGAGAGAGCGAGAGAGAGCTCTGCCCCCGTCCCTCACCAGTCTCTGGCCTCTCCCACCACCTGCCTTACTCCTAAATCTCATTCTAGCGACACGCTGTACAGACACACAGGCCCTTCCCCCACTAGGGTGACCAACCATCCCTGCGTGCTGGCGACTGAGGGCTTTCCTGGGACCTGAGCCTTTCGGTGTCCAGGGAACACCAGCCTATTTCCACCTCCACCCCGTGAGTCTCTGTTGCACCCTCACGGAGCTCCTGACAACCGTGACGGCTGCCCTGAAGCTGGCCTTCCCTTGTCTCTGCAGCTGAACCGAAACCGTCACGTACTCAAGACCTCAGGCAGAAGCCTCACTTCTCCTTACACTATGGTGACCGGCGCTGTAGACTGAACGCTGTGTCCCTCCAAAATTCACGGGTTAAATACTAACACCCTACCCGAAGGTATCTGGAGGTGGGATGTTTTGGGGGTGATTAGGTCTCAAGGGTATGGAATTAGTAGCTTTATAAAAGAGACCCAGAAAGCTCCCTTGACCTTCCCATCACGTGCGGACACTGCTAAAAGTGGTCTCGAAACCAGGACCTCACCAGACACCAAATCTGCCTCCATCTAGGACTTCTGCAGAACTACGAGAAATGAATCCTATTGTTGATAAGCCACCGGGCTGTGATGTTTTGCTACAGCAGCCTGAATGACCAAGGCACTGGGCACGTTGGCCCCTTTTCCTGTGACTCAGTCGCCCCTTTTGCACACTGGGAGCAGGAGACCCCGCTTCCCATCTCAGCGCAAGTATTCTCAGCACTCGTGGCCCACAGAAATGGCACCCCACTCCAGTGTTCTTGCCTGGAGACCCCCAGGGACAGGAGCCTGGTGGGCTGCCGTCTGTGGGGTCACACAGAGTCGGACACGACTGAAGCGACAGCAGCAGCAGCAGCATGGCCCATGGCTGGCAGGCTGGCAGCATCAGCCAAGTCCACGTTCCTCTGCCCCACCTCCGGCAGCTTCCCCCATGGATTCTGAATACTTTCTTGGCCAAGCCACCTTCCAGTGTCTGCCAACCCATTCCCTGAAGACCTCACTCCTAACTCCTATCTTCCCTACTTCATCTTTACTCCTACCTTCCCTACCTCGTCTTCTACCACCTTTCTTGGAGACCTCACACCTAACTCCTACCTGCCCTTCCTCATCTTCTACCATCTTTCTTGGCAATTTTGGCACCACCTCGATGAGCCAGGTGTCGCCCCATCTGTACCACTCGTCTGCCTTCGCATTTCGGGAGACTCATTTTCACTCTGCTTTGGACACCTGCACAGCAACAACCTCACCATCACCAGGAAGGGCTCCAGAGTTCTTTCTGCCCTTCTCTGTCCACTGTTCACGGCTCACATTTTTATTATATCCTAGTAACCAATCGACTCTCCACCCTTTCTGAGGCTTCTAGCTAATCAATTCTTTTCAATTTACCTTGACCATTAAGGCCCTCTCTGGTTTTTCTCTAACTCTACACACAGACATTCCAAGGATGCTTTCTCTAGTCCCCTGAACACTTCAACCTCTAATTCTCCTACCACTTATTTCAACAAATATTTATTATGTGCCAATTACGGACCATTCATTACGACAGGTGATGAAGACAAAAATGTTAAGTAAGATCACATTCTCTGTCCTCATGGGCCTACAATACGTTAGCGCAAACAGAGAAATAACAATAAATTCACAAGTATTATATCAGAAGCAAACAGCTATGGGAATACACAGAAAGAGAATTTCCCAAGTTAATGAGAACTACTGATAAGAGTGGCAAAAATGAACTAACTCCAAAAATATGCACACCATGTCATGTCATCGCGACCAGTGCTGTTGCCTGGCAACTGTAGCTATGCCAAACCTTTCCAAACAGCTCCCTAGGCAGACGAACTCTGACTCCCTCGTCCATGCACTTGCCTCCCCTCCACAGACCTTCTCTGTATCTTTACCCCTCCTTCCTTCCTCCTCACTGTACCTCAGAAGAGACATTTTTCCTTTCCTTTTCAAAGAATCTACCATCAGCTGTGCTCTGGATCTCATCCCTCAATCCCTGGACTTGGTTCCATCAATCAGGCAGTCATGGGAAGAAGGATGGTGTGTCGGAAGCAGCATGAAAGGAGCAATTAAAAACTGTCCAGGAGACCTGGGTGGAAGTCCCAGGTCTACTCTCACTTCTCCGATCTAGGGCAGGTCATTTCTCAGGTTCCTTCTGTAGGAAATGAAAAGGCTGGACTGGCAATCTCCAAGGCGTCTTCCAGGGCCCACCTGCTCTGACTCATACTCCTCACTCTCACTCGCTTCTCTTCGCTAGCTTCTCCTATGTCTACAAGCGTGCTTCTGCCTTCCTTCCTTCCTATCTAGGGAGGGAGTAGCTTCTTTACTAAACACCCCTCTGCTCTATTGAGCCTGGTGTCTGAGGTCACCAGTGCTGTGCAGCTGAGACCTTCCCCGCAACCGCGCACACCATGCAACCAGCCTGACCATCCCCTCGTCCAGTTCTCACGATGCTGAAGCTCTGGTGGTCCCTCTCCCTGGATGATGTGCCTTCCCCATCTTCCTTTCTGGCTTATTTCTCATCTTCCCTTTGGCCTCCACCCGATTGGAGGTGAGTCAACCTTCCACGTCTTGCTCCTCTCTAAGACTTTCCCTCTCAGACAGGCCACGTGCTCTGTGTAAGATGTGTCCAGACACGACACAGCTGCTCACTAGCAAGCAAGACTCAGAACCGTATCAGTCGGATTTATTGAGGACTTACCGGGGGCAATGAGAAAGTCCCTAAATAGGACCCAACACCAACTTTCCCTGACAGAGTGGGGACACACAGGACGCTCTTACCTGTCGCTGCTTTAGGAAGTCCAGGGCGATCTGCACATTCTGCAGCCTGTGAAAACGCATCCTGCCCTTCTCCCGGGGCTGCAAACAAACAAACAAAAGGGATGTTCTTTTCAGCGACACCAATTTACCCACACAGATCCCTTTCTTCTTTCATTTCAAGGACTAAAAGACCACAAAGAATCCCTGTGACTGAAGCCAGGCATGGGAGCATCACACAAAGCAGCCCTCCAGGCAGGACCTGTGTGTGTTTTTGCCATGCTCGCTGAGGCCCCAAAACGCCTCGTTTACCACTTAAATCCCCGTGAACACACAGCACGTTTGAATGCAAACGCTGAAGTAGTGCCACAGCTTCCCTACAGGTTCCTCTGCAGCCACACGTGGCAGAATTTGATTCTGGATGTGCGGTTAATGGAAACAAAGATTTGGCTCTATGGCTCCCAGAACCATAGTTAAATGTTACTGTAAGGGAAGGGTCAAAGGCCTAATTACATGTTGCTCGGTAATGGACAGCGCCAACCATATTACAAACCTGGCAAAAGAAACTAGAGGCAGTTAATTTTACACTAGGGAATGAGGAGTTATACATGCTCAGTGAGTGAAAAAATCTAAAATGGAAGGCAGGAATCAAGAAGGAACCTATTTCCTAGGAAGACAAAGTAGGAAAGCCACTTTTTACCCCAGTTTGAAATATCCAGAGCAAACAAGACCTTGATGGTGTAGGGTTCTTCAACACAGTACTCCCAAGAAAGGTATTTCCTGCCAGCTGCTCAATCCTGGACGTCATATGAGCCACAGTGGAGAGTCCACCTCCACCCACTGCCTGTTCGGTCACCACCACCCACCTCCCGGATCCACGGCTCAATTCCTATCCATCCAAAAGCACATGGAGTCTGTTTCTCCAGTGAGCACAGGCAGGAATGGCTATCTATGTCTGGAATGTTTTCTCCTGCTCACTTTCCAATGGTTCCCACCCCCCACAACTACAATTGGGACTAAAACATCACTCTCATTAGATCATACCCAATTCATTTGTAAATGTCAAAATGGTACTAATGCAAGGCCAATAAAATATAAGGTAACTCTGTTGTGGGCACCTGCACAGAGGAAACATTGCCCCAGGTTGAAATGGGCAAAAAGTAACCCAACGCGTGGAGGGATGGAGTGGAAGCATCTCTGTGGGGGTCCCTCGATCCTTCTAAGCAAAACTTTCAAACCTCGGTAATCGACAGGGAAGGTGAGGCCTCTCTGTGCAACAGGATAACTTCGTAAGTCAAAGTGTTCTAACTTAGGGCCTGCAAGCAGAAAATGGCCCTCTTACATACTCCAATCTTTATGCCTAAGTACTCCCCACCAAAAATACCCTTGAGAACATGCAAGTTAAATCTCTGTCCTCTATAGCAACTAGAGATGCTATTGACCAAGGCAGAGTATCCCCATGCAGTGAGTGGTTTGCAAACAACAGGCTCTTTTGAAAACAAATGACACGGTGTGTGGTGAGAATCTGGAGGCCAGAGAGGTGGAGAGCAAGTCCCCGTTAGTCTGGAGTGTGGAGTCAGAAGCAATAACTGACATGCTGTCGACTAAGCTTTCCACGGTTCTGCAATCTAGACTCAGACAACACAGCAAGGCCAGCAGAAAGGCACGGGTCTCCAGGTCACGAAGGGACTTGATGCCGCCAAACATCATTATTCTTTTTGTGCCAGCTACTCGCAGATAAGCAAAACAATTCCCACTCCGGGATCATCTAACGGCAGCATGAGGCAAGATTAGTTTTAACCACTTTCTTTGGGACCCAAATCCCCAGTGGACAGGGCAGAAAGCAATTGGTAAGTGAGCTACTTGGAGACCTAGAGAACCCCAAACTCTCTGATGGCCCTGCAGCGCCGGCTGGGACGCTGGTGTCCCCAGGAGGACCTACGACATCATCATCATCTTCCTCCTCCTGCTCCTCGCTGTTTGTACGGCGCCAGGAGGGCATGCTCACCAGGCGGAGGGTCTTCAGCCCTGCCGGCTCCTTTGGCCACCAACCAAGACAGAGACGTGACAGAGTTAACAGGAAATTTACAACACATGAATGAAAAGGAAATGAACGCAGGAAAACAAAAAGATGAAAATAAATATGAAAATACCCTCCCACCGCCACAAAGATGCAAAACAAAATTAAGACCAGAACAGATGGTTATACTGAACACTTCTTATGTTGAAAAACAGCTTTAACTCTCCACAGGCCATCCATTCTCCCTACTTCTGTGAATCAAGTAAGGGAGAATGCACAATGAGAATAACCATGAAAGAGATATTTGGGTGGTTTCTGGTGAAAAGATGATTATTTTACAACTATCTCCATAAACACCTGTAGGTCTTCAAAAGCTAGGAAAAGAAATTAGATTGGAGTGGTTTTAACCTATTTTGTAAGCAACATCACTGAAAAGGAAAACTTTTTAATATAAAATCACAAGTTCATCAAATATACCAGCCAAATTGCCCGAAATATAATTTCGTGAGCACTTTTAAGTCCAACACAGTGAAAGTAAAATTCTGATTACTTAGGAGATTTATAAATGAGAACTAGAGAAGAACTAGAATTCACATGTACTGGTTACGTCAACAAAAGCAACTGTCAATTTCAGACCATTAAAAATTATTTAAAAGAAACAAACCAAAACAAAGGGCCCAGGAAAGCCAAGCCCAATCCTGGAAGAAGCTGATTGTTACTTAGGGAGAGAAATCTAACGTGTCAAATCCTACTCTTGAAACACAACAAACATGGTTAAGAATTCACCAAAGACAGGCAGTGTGCCGGCTCCCTCCATAGACTCCTTGAGCTGCGCGCCTCTCCAGGGCGCTCCTCTCTTACAGGCGTTTCCACACAGCCTCAGCCTCTTCTAAACGAAAAAGCATGTTGTCTACGACACTCAAGACAGAGCAGGAGCAGCACAGAATCACAGGCTCAGGTTAGGCTCCCACACGTGAAACAATGAGCCGGCAGTGATGAGGCCACACTGATCCCTTCCACAAAGTGAGGAGAAGAGCTGATAAGCCAGGAGGTTCAGACAGGCTTTGTCCTCAGACAGGTAACTGTTTCCATAAGCCACATTTAATACTTATGGGGAGGAGGCAGGCGTATCTAATTATCCAAGGAGCCCAGATGTACTGCATCTGGGGTCATGCTCAGATGTCAACTTCAGCTCTTCTGCAAACCTGTGACCGACAATGAATTCCAGAAGGGAGGAAGTTGGGCTGTTTGGGAAACAATGACTCTAAACACCTGGGCTTTTACATGTAAATCTCAGCTCTTTGTTGAATATAGAAAATAAAGTAATTCACAGTAGAAGGGAAAACAGGAGTCTTCCGTGTAGACTAGAAATAACACTGTAGGAAGAAAAATGCACCTTATTAAAAAATCTTTAAATGAGAATCTACTATTCCTAAAACACTAGCATGCATAAATAGATAAAGAACTAGTAGGGAGAAATCATGCAAATATAAAAGTAATAGAACCAATACTGGATTCCATCAGGGAATAAGAATTTTTTTAAAAAGAATAACAAAAAAGAAATGAGAATATATGACAAATCAGGCTAAATTTAAATGAACTTATTGTCATTTGTAAAGCATCAAGTCTGAGTCAGAAATCAAGTCCAGCCATCACCTCTTCTACTTTTTCCTCCCATGTAACAGAAGTGACAGCTGCCACCCCAGTACTCGACACGACGGGCCCATGTGTCATTAACAGGGCCACACCTGGGAAGTCACCCATTAGGAGGGGGGAGGTGCTCACCAGTTTGATGCCCGAGAGGACCTCCAGCAGAGAGATCAGGTTATGGCCATCCCGCAGATCTTCATAAAGGTCATTTATGTGCTTGCGGACCTGCGCATGAGAGCAAAACAAGACGCATTTTTATTTGATCTTGGATTATTTTATTATCCACACGAGTGCTTATGGTTCTATGTAAACACTAATTAAAGAATTTGAAATGGAAAACAATAAATTGATTCAGGGTTATTCAGGCTGGAATACAATACCTATGAGATGCTAACACTTAACAGAGGCTTACATGTGTTTTTTTTTTAAACTGAGGCCAGATCTATTACATACTCCAGCCAACCCTGAACAATATTCCATAAAGTCTGGACAAGTCCTGATCATCCCGAAACATCTGAGGAATTATTACGGAGAAAAATACAATACAGCAGCCAGTGGTGGGCACACGACACCATCAGGCAGCAGAGCCCTCCAGAGTGCCGCAGAGGAGATAGGAGTGCTCTAATTCAACTCCTTTGGGGAGAAATAACTCTAATTTTGTAACTGAAACTATGAAAAAACAAATATCACTTTAGAAAAATGTGTGGGGAATGTCAAACACTAAATGCTTTAGATGTTATCTCATCTATGCCTAACATCTGTAAGGTGGGCATTATTATATTACACATTATTACTATTATTATTATAGCATGCCTATCTTACACATGAGGAAATAAGGCACAAAGAGGTTTAGTAACTTGCCTGAGGTCAAAACTAAGTGGAAAAACTGGCCTCAGTTTCATTTTTCTGATTTTAGCCTTCGCCATTACTACTATGCTTTGTAGTCAGCCATGATCTCATTCTATTTATTTAATCCAAACAGCTGCCCTGTGATGGCTATTTCATAAGAGAAACTTCCTATTTCATAAGAGAAACTGAGGAAGCTAAGGCTCTGAGAAGTTACCTTTTAGCCACATTTTTAGGACGTGGCCAAAATGACTGATTCACTCCAAGTCTAGTGACAGCTTCATTGAGTGTTACACAAACAGAATCAGAAGACTAGTGGAAATTATAAGAAGGAAGACCCTTTACAATATACATAACTTTCTAGACAACAAGAGAAAGAAAAGGTTACTCTAGAAGGAGTGGATTTTGAGTCAGTGGAGTTTTTCAAGCAAGGGCTGAGATACTGGGACTTCTACATTCACATGGAAGCCTGAACTGTAAGTCCTTTCCAACTGTAATATTCTAGCATTCAAAACTGAGCATCTGAAAAGACAAAGACTGGAAACATCTTGGTGGGCTTCCTAGAAGAGAAAGGACTTGAAGGATTAGAAAATGTTTGATAGAAAGAGGCTGGGAAAACCACATAAGACTAAGCAGGAGGGTGGAAATATGAAGGAGATGCATGTTTGCGCATGTACATGAAGGAATAAGAAGCTGACATATAGATAACCCAACTGGAGAAAATAGTTCATTATGAATTGAATAATAGCTTTCAAATCTTTAAAGAATGTTTCTTTAACTATTTTTGTGCTATTGACAATGACATGACACATTTTTTAGTTTAATCTTCAATACTGACCTTTTCTCCCTCACTTTCTTAAGTTTAGACAATAAATGAAACAATACATTTAGCTCAAATTTGTACCACTTGTTGATTTCCATGGTGTAAATACTCTTACCATGACCAATTTCAAGCTGTTCATATAAAATCACTAAAAGCAACGTTGGGGAGAGATGTACAGTAGTACACCAATACACAGTATTTCCACCAGAGAGAGACAGCAGATATAATTAACCTCAAGAGCACAGATGATAACAACAAAGTAAAGTATTTAAGAAGGAATGAATTTTGAGAATTTATTACCTTCACTTAAAATACAATTTAAGTGCAAGTTTATATAACTTAACTTTTCATCATGGTTGTGCTTAGAAAATAGCTTACAAGACTCCTGAACATTTACTGTTTGGCTCTCTCAAGGCCACGAAAGCTGGCTCTAACATAAGGGTGTCTCTACGCTCTTAAGACAGACCCTCAAGTCGGTCCAAGGGTTCAAGCTTGGGGCCTTGGACAACCAGTGCACCGCTCACAGAAATTAGCAGGTCATAAGGGTTAGAAAGGGAGTTGATTTTGACAAGTTCAATTTTAAATATGTTGAATTTAAAACAACAGCAAAGGAGCTACAAATGGAAAAGTTCTTGAAGCAGCTGGAAATACCAGAATCCAAGCCGGGTCAGCTGAGAACTTAAGTTTAGAAGTCATATGCACAGAGGTGCTAGCTAAACACATGGGAAATGTTGGGCTTTCTGGGTTGGGGCAAAAAGAAAAAAACAAGAGTGCTAAGGACTGAGCCTGAGGGAATAACCGAAATTAGAAGGCAGGAGATGGGAAAGCAATCAACAAAGGACAGGGCGGATGGGGGAAAGGCCGTGGAAGAGTTAGGCAACAAACAAGAAAGTAAAACCGAGGAAGAGATCATCACCAGCATCCGATGCTACAGGACAGGGAGGATGAAGATTAACAAACGGTTTTGGAGTTTTCCTACAAATAAGAGGGCTTTTGCGAGAATAATTTTCCAGAAGGTGGGGGGATGGAAATCAGATTACAAAGAAACAAAAAGATTTTTAAAAGTCAGAAATCATTAAATACTTGATATTAAGGGTTAAGAAGAGAAGAGACAATAATGAGCCATTTATTTTTGGCAGCTAAGACCTGAACACAGGGTATAAAAATCAGGAGTGGTCAAGGAGTAATTATTTAAACAAATTATATAGGGTTGTGAGCCAGATGAGGTCATGTTCTCAACAGGACACCAACCACCACAGAGTGCTGAGAAGAAAAAGGAGGCACTTAAAATGTTAAGGCTAGTTTTACATCAAAGCTCCAGTATCTCCTGAAAATCCCAGTTAAGTGTTACACCTGTGAACGGCAAAGTTCAACCACCTTACAAGAAATTTAGACGAGAACTAGTTTACTATGTTTCTCAGTCTATGTGACGGTAAAACTAATAACTATGAAAAACAGCAGAGAGGTATAGACAGAAGTAATGGAGGAGGTGTGTGTAGTGAGATTTCTTTCCCTTGGAGAATTTTCAGCAGAGAACAGCTGCCTGTTTCTGAAGCCCATTGGACACAGCTCCGCCTAGACAAGGATAAAGAGCCAGCTAACATTTACTAGTGCTTCTACATCAGAGACATTCCAGATGCAGAGGTGAGATTGTGGAGGGCTCAGCTAACATACCAAGATCATACAGCTAGTAAATGACCAGGCCAGTCAAATCCAGGTCTCCCCCATTCTAAAGTCTTTACCTCTTTTGTACATACTGGGTTGCCTCTAAAGTTTTCCACAAATCTCTTAAGAGAAAAGTCCGGTGGACTAAGTACCAGAAATATCAGGAGCAGCCAGGTAATACCAAGAGTGCTTAGGAATCATCCATGGGGATGTTTCTTTCCAACAAACAAGCATGCTACTCTGTCAACAAATAAGATGAGTGAAAAACTTCAACTATCCAGGTCCTTGCCTGTTTGTAGTGTCCCTGTGAAAATCACCATCAAAACTGGTTCTTTAGAAATCTCCAGGGAATAAACACAGATAGATGGCTAACAAACTCATGAGAAGATGCTCAGTATCAGTAGCAGTAAGGAAAACGTGAGTCAAACTACAGACAGACATCACTTCACACCCACTAGAATGGCTGTAATCAAAAAGACACAGAATAAGTGCTGGTGAAGCTACAGGGAAACCAGAACCCTCATACACTCCTAGTGAGGCTATAAAATGGTGCAGCTGCTTTGGAGAACAGCCTGATAGTTCCCTAAAAGGCTAAACACAAGTTACCGTATGACTCAGTAATTCCGCCCCTAGGTATATATTCAAAAGAATTAAGAACATATGTTCAGAAAAAACAATTTGTACATGAATGAATGTTCATAGCAGCATTCTTTGTTCACATGAGCCAAAGACTGAAAATAATCCAAATGCCTACATATTATAGCAAAAAACCACTTACAAACAACCACACATTGTACGATTCCATTTATGTGAGATATTTAGAATCAGCAAACCTATAGAGACAGATAGTAAATAGACCGGTGGTTGCCTAGGGCAGCGGAAGGGGTGGAGGGGTGTTTAGGGATAACAATTAAAGGGTACAGGGTTTCTTTATGGGGAGTGAGGAAAATGTTCTAAAATTGATTGTACTGATGCTGCACAATTTTGAATATAATAAAAGTCACTGAACTGTATACTTTAAATGTGTGGTATGTAAATTAAATCTCAACATAGCTATTTTCAAAAATTAATGAATGACTAAATTTTCTCCCCAATCATCATGCATTCATAAACCAAGGAAAGCTCTGCTCTCCCAGTTTTTAAAAGATTGGCTTGAGGGTATGAAAAAATAAACAGCTTCCCCCAATTCTGAGTGGCTTTAGCAAAGGGAATAAATTGCACTTAAGGGCAGAATCTGAGGATCAGAATCTGAGTCCAAAGGGACTTTAAAGGTGACTTAACTCTAACATTCTCAGTTTACAGATGAGAAATGCGCTGTCTAGAGAAGTTCCATAACTGTGTAAGATCATTTAGCTGGAAAGTGCCAGATCACTGTCTCTTGACTCTGTGTTCAGTGCTTTTTCCCTTCACAAGGCTTCCATGACAACATATTAACAACATTATTAAGTTACAAGAGGATCCCCAGAAAGAACCAAGGATTGTCCTGTGGTATTCTTTAATACGTGCACAAAGCCTGATGTGGCAAAGTTTTGCTCAAAGACTCTTAAAAGAAACACAAGTAGCTCAATTTCCTTGATCCATACTATGTTGCAGAGCAATAAATAAGTCAGAGGAGAAAGCTTTAAAAAGAAGAGTATGTTAATTACTCTCATACTTATTAAGGGCTTCCCAGGTGGTAACGAACCTGCCTGCAGGAGACATAAGAGATGGAGTTCAATCCCTGAGTTGGGAAGATCCCCTGTAGGAGGAAATGGCAACCCACTCCAGAACTCTCCAGGATTCTTCCCTGGAGAATCCCATAAACAGAGAAGCCTGGCAGTCTACAGTCCTTAAGGTCACACAGAGTCGGACATGACTGAAGTGACTTAGCACATATACTTATTAAAAGATACAGGGAAAATGAGGGTGAGTCTGGTGACTTCAGATGGATTTCTGAATTTATTGATTTCTAAGCCATAAAAGGGAAAATTCCATTTTTGATTCAATGGCCAAATTTATCCTCCAGGAAAAGCCTAACACTAAAAAAGCCGACTATAGTTGTCATAAATTATTTTGTTTGGTTTTCTTTGTTGTTGTTCTGGTCTCCTGGGTGGGGGGCGAGGTGGGAGTCATAGACTTCTGGAGAGAACTGTGGTCAAATGCAGGGAACAAGAGTGGGGGCTGGGAATCTCTACTGAAATAAACAGAGTATGATATGAGAGTGACGTGTGAGGCTCCTTGACGATAACAATTCTATACCTCCTGCTTCGAGAGTTCCTTAAGTTTTGAGGGATCTGACAGTGACATCAGCCAACTCTGACCAGCAAAGACTCTCTGAGGATGAGGATGCCTGTAAAGTCCCCCAAGGGCAGCCTTACTTCACAGGCAGGCACTGATGCTCAGGGGGCAGAGGGTGCAAGTCCAAACGTAGAACCGGATCCTTCAGTGGGGGCTGAAATGCACTGAGGGTGAAGTCAGCCCTGAGAACTCAGGTCTAGGTGGTGGTCACAAGCCACCACCCTACGGTCACGGCTGGGCAACAAAGGCAACACTCCTCTCCTGCGCAGCACGACTCCGTCAATCTCCTAAACCGCGCTCCACTGCCAGGCTCCTTCTCACCTTTCCCACAGACACGAGTAAGGAAAGAGGTGTGAAAGCCACACGCCATGCTGAGGCAGCAGTGAGCCGTCTCACGTGGCCACGGTACAGGGGCTACACAGCAAGGGGGCCTGGAGCCACTAGCTAGAGAGCCTCAGGCAAGCAGAGAAAAAACTGAGAACATCGGTAAAAACTGGGAATTAAAAACTTTTGCTGGTTTTCTGTAGTTCTTAAGTAAAATCCCAGGAAGGCCAATGGCTTGTAGATTGCATACTTGAAAAAAAAAAAAAATAGAAAAGACGATTCCATCTGTTAGATTAAATGCTTTCCTGCCTTTCTACCCACTAACCTCTGCGGTCCATAGAAACTGACCAGAAAAAGTTCATGCTCTCTGTTCTGTCCCAACCTCCCAGCCTTTCTTAAAGTTCTTTTTAGGGAGATATATCTATACTTTATAAGCTGTCAGGACCCAGAGAAATATCAGGAATAATGCAAAGAAAAACCACACTTAAAATTCTAGATCTTTCTTTTTGATGCTTCTGGTGTACGAGGAGAACGGTTCGCTCTGTAGGATTTGCATTCTGCCTTAGGTGATCTGTATGTATATTTCAGGGGCTTACATTCTTAAATCTCTTTTAAGATTGGACCAACAGTGTTCTCAGCTAATAAAGAGGACTGAATCAGCTTATTCAATAACTAACTGTTTCCTCAAGAGATATTCGGGAATCCAAGAGATTAAGCTAACTAATTCTAGAACTTGAGGGCTTGGTTGTTTTCATCCTCCATCAGACTGCCTGCCAATGGCAACAGTAATGTGGTTCATGTGTACTTGGGGAGCAAAGCAAAGGATGCTTGAGTTACAAAAAATAGATTTTGAGCCCTAATTCTCAGCCCAAAGTTCAAAGACAGCCGGCATGGAGCAACGATTCTGATGAGCAGTGAACCTCTGTGAAATACACCAAGGTGAGAAAATGCCTTTGGGGCTGTAAGGCTGGGAGAGTAGGAAGAGATGAAAAATTGCCAGGGGTTTAAGTAAAGCTCTGGCTGGCCTCCAGCTGCTAACAATGCCGCATGTGTTTGTCGTTTCTCCCTCCCCGAGCCTCCTGTCATCACACAGCACTGAGGCAGAGCCCCAACAGGCAACATCAGCTACAAGCGAAGAGTAGGGAGCCAGAGCATTTGTATCGGACTGCAAAGTTTAGGGGGACAGGCCTGAAGGAGGAACAATTCAGTTTCGCCAAATCTTACGAGATGAGGTACGAAAACAGAGCAAGATAGGGGCATACTGAATAGAAACAACAAGTCATTTTGGTCAGAAGACTCGTGATTGGTCCTTAGCTCCATCCTTCACTAGCTGTATGATCTTGGAAAAGTCACTTCATCCTTCTAATTCTCGGCTTCTTCAGCTGTTAAATTGAAAGGGTAAACTATCTTTACACCCTTCAGGGTTACTGTAAGGATCAAGTCAGATTAGAACACGCTTTGTAAGCTAAAAGGACTACTGAACTGTTATTCGCTGAAGGGAACAAATCCTTACTGAGAATACTTCTCATGCTGCTGGTGTAGGACTTGGACGAGAGGGCAGCACAGCAAGTCCCAGCCCTGGAGGAGCGGAGGACACCAATGTGTGAACACACACACCCGTCTCTTCAAAGTGGTGTGGAATAGAGATGGAGCTGCAATTAATTTAGTCACAGGGACGGAGGTCAGGGTCTCAGGAAGGGGACACTGGACCTGGGCCTTGAAGAGTAAGTGGATGACGGCCAGGCAGCAGAGGTCAAGACATGTGCTCAAGGGGAAGAGAGGTGGACAGGCAAAGAGGTGCAAAAGTACACCATGTTTAGAAAGCGGTGAGTTGTTTCCTGTGGCTTCAGCGCAGGCTCCACAGGGGAGAGTGCCTGGCTGCAAACAGGCTGTGAAGGGCTCTGCACCCTGACAGAGTTATTGGTCACCAAAGGAGAGGCAACTGGTAAGTGCTGAAGAAATTAGAGGGCAAACAGCAGGCTTTCCTCCCTCTCTCTCTCCCTTCCTTCTTTGTCCTGACTGAAAAAAAAAATAAGACACAACATCAACCTTCAAGTTACAGTCTGGCAGAAGGGTAACTGCCGCAGCTGCGGTAACCCAAGTCTGTGAGGAGGAGTACAGGGCGGACACGCAGGAAAGGGCGTCGACTCCACGAGGGAGGGTCCGGGAGGTACTCACCAAGGGGAGCAGCGGCGGCGGTGCCCAGGCAGAGCAGAGTGGGGGAGGCAAGCCAAGCAGAGGGTGCCCCAGGAGCAAAGATACGAGTTTAAAGAGCGTGCCAAACGGTTCGGCAAGAGCTTAAGGTCCAAGAGGAATGCGACACTACAAGCCTGGAAAGGCAGGCAGACCAGCGCCAGTACTGCAGAGGTGAAGAGCAGAGGCGCCAGACTTCAGGTGGCCCGAGTTCTCGTGTTTCGGTTTTACTTCTTTCTAGTGCTGTGACCTTGAACAGGCTGTTTAACCTCTCTAAACCTCACGATAAAACGGGACTATTAACAGAATCTGTAGTATAAGGTCACTGAAGAATTAAAGGAGATGGGCCATGTAAAGGGCTTAGTGCAGAAAGTGTGATTTCCAGTAAGGGCTCAATAAATTACTACCATTATCATCGCATTTGTTGTTACGGAAAACTTTATTAGGAAACTATCACAGTGGCCAAGTGAAGAGAGGAGGCCCTGGACCTGAGCAGAGCAGAGCAATGAGATGCAAGCATCTTTCTGAGTTGGAAGTGATTGACTGGAGTTGGTGACAGGGAGGGAATGATGGGCAGGACTAAATATAGTATGATTCCAGCTTTCTAACTTGGACAGCTAGGTACATGAATGAAAATACTGAGCACTTTGGGATGTACTGAATATAGGTTATGTCTGGGTAACATCCAGATGACTGTGTCAAGGACACAGTTGAGATAGGGGTCTTTGGCTTAGGAAAGAACACAAAGAAAGGATCTATCATTACCTCCCGATCTAAACCTTGTATTAAGAGTTTGAAAACTGACCTCACCTGCAGTTAAAGAAGTGACCTAAGGAGCTGTGTCTGATTTATGTAACCATCTCCCAGGCCATAGATTGCTGAACTACATCAACAGACCCTTGACCCACAGAAGAGAAGAAAACCCCAGCCACCCAGATTGTTCGTGTTTGTGTCTTTAGAATCATGTGGCTGCAGGGGTTTACACCACCATCTGAGGAACAACCACCATAGCTCCCACACAAGCCAGAGCAAGGAGTGCAGAGAACTGAATGTAGAAGACACACACAGAGAAGGAAAAATGAAGAGACAAAGACCTCATAAAAAGAGGAGAGAGCAGCTGCCTAGTGAAGCACAGTTTTCATAAAGTTCAGATGCATCCAGGCACCAGACTCTGGATCACCCCTACCCTTTTCTGTGTGTGATTCCTTGCATTCTATGCAAACAGAATGATCCCCGCAGGTAACACAGATAAGACTGCCAAGAATACGGAGAACAAAACAAGAAAACGGTCAAGGTTCGGGGATGTCAACATGTAGGACTCGCACGGAGGATGAGAAGCCAGTGAAAGAGGCAGGAGAAAGGCGTTCATGGAGGTGAGAGGTAACTTGGGAAAAAGCAGTGTCCTGGAAGGCCACGTAAGAGAGGGCTTTAAAGAAGCAGTGAGTTAGTCAATACTATCAAATGCTACAAAGAAATCAAATGAGAGAAAGACAAAACCACTGGAAACAGCAATTAAGAGGTCCCTGGCAATCTTTCTCAGGGCAGCATTTATTTATTATAACTCAAAATTATGAGTTGAGTAATTACTATAACTTAAGAGCTTTGTATTCAAATCTGACTGTCACATTAGTCGCACTGTTTATCCTTAGGTGAGAAATATGTCTCTGCTTGGGTTTTCCTCTTTTTAAAAATAATATGATCTACATCCAACTCTAACCATTTTGCTCTGTATTTTAAACTGCACGGGAGTGGATATACATACTAAAAAATTCACTAAACTGATCATTCAAGACTTGCACACTTTAAGAGAGAACAAGATTCCCTCTGCCCCATCCTTACACAGTAGTTAGATTAAAAAATTTAAAACAAAATAGGGGCTTGTCAAATAGTATGTCAAGTTTGACACAAAGCATTCTTGGAAACTCAGGAATCACCCCATCGTATCCTCAACCTCAGCCTTCTTAGGTAATGGAGGAGTTATTGTCTTAGTTTCCACACTATTAGGACTATGTTAGAGATATATATATATATTTTTCTCCCCCAAGCAAATCAGGTATCCCCATCAGCTGGACCATGCGGCCAGCACCGTGAAGTGTCTGAGAGGAGAGGCTGATGGACTCAGACCGGGGGGCGCCCTGAGGGGGTCCTACCTTCATCAGGTGCTTGTTGACCCACTTGGTGAACGTCTTCTTCTGCACTCGGTCCCGTTCATCTGCGAGGAAACAAGGAGGAGGCACTGGCTTAGCGCTATCTGGTGACACATTCCCCAGCCTCTGCCTCGCCCACACCCCGCTTCTCCAGCACAGCGGAGACGGTTTCCTCAGCCTGAGAGACAGCGTCCTGTGGCTGGGAAGGTTCAGTCTCTGAATTTCCTCTTCTGCCACTTTACACACTAGACAGAATCACAGGCCTCAGGCATCCTGTCACCGCAAAGTCCCCTTCACATCCTAATCCTCGGGGGGGGGGGGGGGGGGCAGTGATTCCCTGCACCCCCACCCCGCCCCCAGCAAGCTCCAAAAATCCGAAGCTGTGAACAGCCCCAGCAGGAGGGGCAGAGTGGCCTCGGCCCTCAGACGCCCAGAGCCAGGTCACATCTCACTCTCACACATGGGTCCTCTTGATCCATGCTCTCCTCCCGCCCCTCCTCTCCTAGGACTCCCTCACTCCAGCTTCCTCCCCAGCCTTGCCACCCAAACCCTCAAAGCTGCCCACGAGGCCCCCCTGCACATCTCTCCTCCCCTTCCTCCCTTCTCCAAGTCTTGCAACCCCCATTTTTTTTCTTAGGCAAATTCTGCTTCATTCTGACTTTGTTCACCTCTTCAACAGAAACGTGATGGTCAGCACTTGACAATGACTATATCGCAGAGGCCTGGTCATGAGGAGGACTCCCTTTCTGCCACAACTGCCACCTCCAGACCACTGATTCATCAGCTCCATTCCTCTCCTATTTATTTGAAGCCCTTTCCCTCCACTGTATCATCCTGTTCAAATCATCCCTGCTTCCCTGCTGCTTGCACCCCTCCACATGGCAAATCCACCTCAACCTCCCCCAACCTCTTGGTTCAATGAGTGTCCTCTGACGTCATCCTCAAATTATTTCAGCATACGTGTGGACAATACGCGTGAGCCTGCATGGCTCCACTGACCTTCATCTCCAGTCCATAGCCAGCCACCACCAAGCCACTGCCTAGGTCTCATTCCTTCTCCAGACAGTCATCTTTATCAGCCTTTCATATCTCCTCATCACTTTCAACCTTCAATCACTCCTTTCTAATTTTGTCCTATTTATTAAGAACATCTAAGATTAACCCAGTCTGTGCCAGACAACATGATCAAGCAAGTCAAAGCTGTTGTCACAAGTACCCCAGGGACTCTCACCTCCCTAATCTTCTACTACTGCTTTCACTAGGACAATCCCCAAGCTGAGATGACCACTCCCCCACTTCTTCTCCAACTAAGAGAAACTTCAGAAGAAAGGAGCAGAATTCTGTAACTCTGACTCACTAGTAACCCACACCAACTTCAGTTAGGTTTTCTTTCCCTACTGCCCAGTGATTCCCTTCTTACTGATACCCAAGCAAAAGCCACAGAAGCACTGCTCCAAACAACGTGAAGGCCTTCTATCCACTTCCAGGGGGATGCCCTATCTTCTTACTTCTCTGACTCGACAGCCATCCAGTAAGTTTTCCTTCATCTGTCTCTAACCTTACCCTCACCTCTTCCTTTCCAGTCTCTGAATCTACAGCCATCCAGGAAGCTACTTCATCTGTAGCTAACCTTACCTTCACCTCCTTTCTGGCTTTGTCTGCAGGAAACAGTGATCTCTTCCTACTGTAGACCATGGAAGTTAGGAATTAGAATGCATTTGTCTAATTCCTTGCTGATTTGCAAATCCCCTCAACAACAATCATTATGTTCAAAGTTGAAAAGTCTGTCCAAATCTTGCATACATCTACAATATTACTGAAGCTTAAAACCTAATAGAGGATTCTTCATAAGCAACACATACTAATAGTTCCACAAAGTGTCATAATCTGCATCCTTCTAAATTTTACCTATTGGCACTCATTTGGAACTGTTGAAACTTTTTAAAAGTCTAATCTAATTTTCCCTTCATAGAGCCCTGCAAGGATTTAAGTCAGAATTTTTATTAGAATTGACTACTGTCATGCAAACATATTTTGATCATTTGATCTTTTCAGATGCTGATTCAGTTACCTGACCTCTTCATAATCCTTTCCAAGCTTGTGTCAGAGTCAGCATGCAGCTATAATCTCATCTAAATCACTGATATTTATGTCCTTTTCACAGCAAGCTACTTTCTTCCTCTCTACTTCTCCAAATGCTATTTAAAATCCAGCTCATTCACTCATTTATTCTTTGAATAGGTCTTAGTAAGGAGCTGGCCGTTTGGAATAGCCTGTATTATACAAAGTCACAGTCCCTACCTTTAAAAGAGATGACAGTCTGGCAGAAAGAAGAAATAACTTCAATGTGGCTGTAACAGAAGTAATCATAGAGTGCTCAAGACCATAAGAAAAGTCGTTAGGCCTCTCCGAGAACAGGAGGGACACACAGGAGGCTGGCGAACGTTTCTAGATGGCTGACTCTACCAAACCTTAAAAAATGACTATTTTGGTTATAAAGGTAATCAGTAGGGAAAGGCAGAGTGGGCCTGGCATTGGTGAAAATGCAGCACTTTTAGTTGGCTTTAATACTGTTTTCCATTATGTCTGCATGTCTCTGCAAACAGGTGATACTTATTGGGATTCTGGAGTTTTCTCATACTAGAGTGGGCTTTTTCTTTTTCTTTTTTTTTTCATTTTGGCTCTACCACGCAGCTTGCATGATCTTATGTCACTGACTTGGGCCTCAGCAGTGGAAGTGCAGAGCCCTCAAGACTAGACTGCCAGGGAATTTCCTAGACTCTTACAAGAAATAAACTTTCTTGATTGGCCAACAAATGATTAGAAGACTGGCTAAAGAAACGCAGAGAATGATATCAAAACCAAGTCAACTGTAAGAGTCTCGTCCACTCTCTCATATCTTTTAGACATGAAGATGCTATTAACACAATTGAGTCTTTTAAATTTTACTACCCACAGTTATGCTGTTCACCTACCTAGCCCTCCCATGGGGATAATGCACTAGGGAAAGTGAATGGCCTCACATCAGTCATGCTTTGAATAGCTAGAAACCTGACTTTCAATTCAGAGGGAAGAGGTCCAAGTACTTATTCTGAAAATAATTACTAAAAGCAACATGATTACAAGTCCTTCCCAAGACCCGCTAGCCTGCTTAGAGCTGAGCTGTAAGTTCCTCAGAAAAAGGTTTTATTTAACAACCTTGCCCCAAAGCTGGAGGATCCTTTTTTAGGATACTATGTTGCAGACCAATCAATTATATGAACATTCTCTTCTGACTTAACCATTAGGATAAGAGGACACCAATATGCAGTGTCTGGAATTTAAGAAAGACCTTACTATTTCAGCAGGGAAATACATTAGGGAAGTCAAACAGCAACTTGATTACACAGACCTTCAGAACACTCCAATAGCTCAGACTTCAAAAGTTTCTAATAAGTTTTAGGTTTGATTCCCTACACATAAATCCTTCATTTAATTCCAGGCCCAGCAAAGAGCTTTCTACCTAACACTGGAAATAAAAGTTTAAGAAGATATATATTTATGTGAGAAGAAAACAGTCAATCAGAGAAAAGGTGATGTTACTTTTAAAAGCTTCTTGTAAACTCAGCTCCACCAAAGGCTATGAACTGACAACAAAGAACCCAACAGCCTCCTGGGAAATTCTTAAATTGAACTTCACGAGGCACCAACTAATCATGTGAGGGTTACTCAATTAGAAAGCTTTACTACTCATGTCTAGCTTTATTAAGACACCAAGCTACCAGGACCTACCCTAACTTTCTTAATTTTAGTGTCACAGATGTGGCAGAGATGTTCCTCCTTGCCTCCTAGGCAAGTCCGTCCCCCTGAAATGTAGATCCTGTATCGTCCCTTCTCCTTGAGAAGCTTATTCCAATCATTCCTGCCTAGCTCGTATACCTTTACCTACTCTTCTTTCCCCTCGGCTACATGAACACGTGTGAAGACGACGCTCACCATTTCCACTTTCTCAGCCCCCTGCTTTACCACGTGACTTGGTTTCCAACCTCCCAAATTCATGGAAACCGCTCTGCGCACAGTCACCTACTTGCCAGCCCAGAAGACAACGCTGACCTTTCCTTTACCTTTTAAACCCCCTCTTGCTCTTAGACTCCATTCTGCCCTGGTTTCCCTCCTTCCCCTTTGATTACTCCTTCTCTTTTGCTCACCCCTTAAATACCTATAGACTTTCTAAAAAACTAAATAAAAGTTGTTCTCTACATTCTCCCAAAATGATTTGCTCTACCCATGGTTTCAGTTGTAACCTATACATTGACAATTCACAAATTCATTATCTTCAGCTCAGTACTTTATCCTAAATACCATTCTCATATGTCCAACTGACTCCTAAAACTTTCATAGTCATTTCAAGCTCAACTTGCCTAAAAATGAACTCTTCTCATCTATCTCTCTGCTTCTAATAGGTTTCCCTGCTATATATAATCCATCTGTTGTGGTTTGAATGTCTATGCCCTTCTAAAATTCATAGCCTGAAATCATACTCCCAATGTGATGTGACAGAATTAGAAGGTGAACGCTTGGGGAAGTGATTAGGTCATCAGGGTGGAGTTCTCATAGATGGAATTAGTGTTCTTACAAAAGGGACCCCAGAGCTCTTTTGTAAGGACTCCTACTCCATCATGAAGGTGCAGTGAGAAGACAGCTAGCTGTCTATGAACCAGGAAACGGTCCTTACGAGACACCAAATCAGTAGGTGCTTTGACCATGGACTGACCCACCTCCAGATCGGTGAGAAATCAATGTCTGCTGTTTAAGCCACTGAGTCTATGGCTTTGTTACAGCTGCCCAAAGGTAACTCAGCGGTACCGAATCTGTTTGATCCCTGGATCAGGAAGATTCCCTGGAGAAGGAAATGGCAACCCACTCCAGTATTCTTGCCTGGAGAATTCCACGGAGAGAGGAGCCTGGCAGGCTGTACAGTCTGTGGGGTCACAAAGAGTCGGACACAACTTAGTAGTAACTCAACAACAAACGGACTAAGACAGCTCCTCCTCAAGGCTGCCAGCAACCTTTTCCACAAGAATGATCTTGTTACTGTCACGTTAAAATCCTTCAGTGACTCCTTATCCGCCTAGTAATATAACAGCTAACATTTATCAACAAATCTACTTACATGTCAAGTACCTTACATTTACTGTTCCCAGTACTAAACAACCCTGAAAGGCATTATTTTACTGGAAAGATAAAGCCCACAGAGGCTTGCCCCAGATCACAAGGTAAGTCCGAACCCAGTTCTACTGGATTCTAAAGCCTGATACCTGTATTCAGGATAACATTTAAACTTTTTAGCTTGAGATCTAAGACCTCTTATGATGTGGCGACTTTCCTCTCTCCAACCTTTCGTTAAAACTCTAATTTCCAGCTTTGGTAAATGTACCGTTCAGTTGCTCAGTTGTGTCCAACTCTTCGCGACCCCATGGACCGCAGCACGCCAGGCCTCCCTGTCCATCACCAACTCCCAGAGTTTACTCAAACTCATGTCCATTGAGTTGGTGATGCCATCCAACCATTTCATCCTCTGTCATCCCCTTCTCCTTCTGCCTTCAATCTTTCCCAGCAACAGGGTCTTTTCAAATGAGTCAACTCTTTCTATCAGGTGTTGGAGTTTCAGCTTCAGCATCAGTCCTTCCAATGAACACTCAGGACTGATCTCCTTTAAGATGGACTAGTTGGATCTCCTTGCAGTCCAAGGGACTCTCAAGAGTCTTCTCCAATACCACAGTTCAAAAGCATCAATTCTTCAGTGCTCAGCTTTCCTTATAGTTCAACTCTCACATGTATACATGACCACTGGAAAAACCATAGCCTTGACTCGATGGACCTTTGTTGTGAATGTACAACTGTCCCCAAATGAGGCATGTGCTGTTATACCCTCCAGGCTTTGCATTTACTGTTCTCTCTGTGTGGAAGACAGCTCTGCGCTTCCCCAACTATTCACTCTTTGGCATTCAACTCAGCTATCACCTCCTCCATCCCTTACACACATGAGTTGAGGTCATCTCCCTTTTGCGCTTATTACAAGGTATCATAGTTTGCTTATCCATCTGTCCTGTTGTACTGAGAACAACTTGAGGATAGGTCTGTGTTCAGAAATGAAAGCCTGCATTTGAGGCACAATGCTCTCTGTTCTGTTCCAACATAGCCTACAACATAGTCCCAGTGCATCATGAATCATTGAAAAAGCAAATGAGAGCAAAGCCTCTGCTTATTTTCCTGAGGGCCACAGAAAAACTACAAGCAGCTCAAGAAGCTCAAGAAGCACCAACCACCTGGAAATCTCAAACTGAGACACATGAGCTGACAAAAAGGGAAATAAATATGTAGAAAGCTGGGATCAGCCTGTTCCCTAACCACATGAGGTCAATCTAGTGGCAGAGACCAATATGTATTAATAAATAAATAATTAGCAATAACACCAAGCCAACAGCACACCAGATACAAGCTGCACAAAATCGTGCTGATAAACAGAGTTGATTAACTCTGACAGGGGGATAGGAGAAGAGTTCATGACAGGCGTGGTATCTGAAGTAAACCTGGGATGACAAGTATGATTTTGGCAGCCCAGAAAGAGGTTAAGGCATTCCAAAGAATGAGCATGATCAGTGCCTTGGAGACGTGTGAGTACAGGGGATGTGCTGGAGGGCACGGTGTGGCTACATACCAGGGACACTAACAAGGTGACCTGAGATCACATCACTCCGGGAGCTGGAATAAGGGGCATGTTGATACTTAATTCAGCAGATAAAGGATAACTCTGAAATTTCCTGAACCAGAGTGTTCCGGCAAGGTTAGCCTGGCATTGGATTGAAGAGCAGACTGCAGCAGAGAAACACGAAGAGGCAGAAGCAACTAGAGGCCTACTGTGTGCGACAGACCAAGAAAGAAACCAACAGCGTGAACAGTGCTGAGGCAGTGGGAATACAAAAAGGCAGGCAGAGCCCCACAACAATGCAGAGGAAGAAACAACAGCCTTTAACTACCGACTGGCTGTTAAAGAAAGGGAGAGTGGAAGAGAATTCTAAAGTTCCTAGTCACAGCAGCTGGGAGGAGTGGTACCTTGAGATAAGAAAAACAGAAGGCACAGATTGGATTGGGTAAAGTAACTGTTGAAAATTCTTAAAGAGATGGGAATACCAGACCACCTGACCTGCCTCCTGCAAAACCTGTATGCAGGTCAGGAAGCAACAGTTTGAACTGGACATGCAACAACAGACTGGTTCCAAATTGGGAAAGGAGTACATCAAGGCTGTATACTGTCACCCTGTTTATTTAACTTCTATGCAGAGTACATCATGAGAAACGCTGGGCTGGAGGAAGCACAAGCAGGAATCAAGATTGTCAGGAGAAATATCAATAACCTCAGGTATGCAGATGATACCACCCTTATGGCAGGAAGTGAAGAGGAACTAAAGAGCCTCTTGATGAAGGTGAAAGAGAGTGAAAAAGCTGGCTTAAAACTCAACATTCAAAAAACTAAGATCATGGCATCCGGTCCCATTGCCTAACGGCAAATAGATGGGGAAACAATGGAAACAGTGACAGACTTTATTTTGGGGGGCTCCAAAATCACTGCACATGGTGACTGCAGCTATGAAATTAAAAGATGCTTGCTCCTTTGACAAAGCTATGACAAACCTAGACAGCATAATAAAAAGCAGAGACATTACTTTGCCAACAAAGGTCCATATAGTTAAAACTATGGTTTTTCCAGTAGTGTATGGATGTGAGAGTTGGACCAGAAAGAAAGTTGAGCACCGAAGAATGGATGCTTTTGAACTGTGATGTTGCTCTTGAGAGTCCCTTGGACTGCAAGATCAAACTAGTTAATCTTAAAGGAAATCAGTCCTAAACATTCATCGGAAGGACTGATGCTGAAACTGAAGCTCCAGTACTTTGGCCACCCGATGCAAAGAACTGACTCATTTGAAAAGACCCTGATCCTGGGAAAGACTGAAAGCAAGAGGGGAAGGGGATGACAGAGGACAAGATGGTAGGATGGCATCACTGACTTGAGGGACATGAGTTTGAGCAGGCTCCGAGAGATGGTGGAAGACAGGGAAGGCTGGCATGCTGCAGTCCATGGGGTCGCAAAGATTCAGACATGACTAAGCAACTAACTGAACCACAAAGTAGAAGAAACATAACGAGGTGTCAGCAGGCCTTTCTGGCAGACAGTTGGAACCTTAGATCTGGAGTTCAGAAGAGCAGGCAGAACTAGGGATACAGATTTGATGCTAACAGTTGATAGCTGAGGCTGCAGCAAGTAGAACAGCTAGCCTATTTCAAGTTTTCCTAAATCACCACTTTGCTCACATTACCCCTCCATTCAAAATCCTTTAGTTGCTCTCAGAAGACCAGAGGCTCAAGTCTACGTCCTTTATTTCTGTTGTCCATTACACCCCTCTGAAATTCAAGTCCAGTTTTTACTTACTGTGTGTTAGGTGACTGGAAGAAATAAAGATAAGACACAGTCACCAATCTGAAGGAATTTACAATCTATCTACTCTTCCAACTTTATCTTTAGACTCTCCACTGCAACCATTCTGATCTCAGTTTCCAAACATACCTTGCACATTCTTGCCTTTGTTCACCCACTTCCCCCTACTGGAATATCTACTCTCCTCTTTTTGGGTCATCTAATTTAGAGCCTCCATACAAGGTCCAGCTGAAGTCTCACTTCTTTAAACCTTTCTGGCTATCCCAGCCACCTCTGGATGCCTGCGTCTATTTAATTTACTTGGCAGCGAGCTCACAAAATCTACTGCTAGACATCTTTACATGCAAATCCCATTTCTCTATCTGAACTTGAGCTCTTTGGAGTCAAGAATTATGTATTAAAACTTCTTTAAATAGCCAACATTTAGGACAACAGTAAGCGCTTGAGAATACTCACTCTTTTAACAATCTATACTATGTGAGAGCCCACTCTGCGCCATTATATCTATATGGATACTTTATGATCAGACTAAGACATATTCTCAAATGGTAACTAAACGACTTTACAGCAGGGAGCAGAGATCTCCATTTAGATGCCCATTCCACACTCACAGCTCTTCTAAACTCTTCCCACCACATCTGTACAAAGGAAACGTGACACCACTTAATATGAACTCAAAGAAAATGGGCTAAAATGGAAATCAAGCGATGAAAATGTGCTTAGCAGTAATAGAGAATGGCACCAGCATTATATAATGATTCCTTTCCCTAGAAGAATGCAAGCCAACTTTGGGAGGTAAGAATGACTAGGATATTTATTGTGTTTATTCTGGGTCGGGCACTGTACAAGACCTGTCTCATTTAGTATTTGACTTAATCTTCACTATTCTATCAAGCACACATTATTATCTTCATTTCATGGTTTAAACTGAGGTTCAGGATACTTATTAAAAATTTGCCTGATGTCACACGGTTAGTGAGTAGTAGGAGTGAAATTCAAATCCAAGTCTGCCAAGAACTTTTAGCTACCAAACTCTACCGCCACTGTGAAATTATTAGAAGGCAACACAACACAGTCCTATATGATGAAGGGAAGGGGAGAGGTACAAACTATAACTACAACAGGGACGCATGAAAGGTACCGGTCACCAAAGGTTGGTGAAGACTCAGAATGTCTCAACGAGGACTGAGACTTGGGAATTTAGGGAAGTGGTAACTAGAGACTTCAGTGCAACATTTAAATTTTCATGTTGTTTCTTAGGAAAATCTGAACTTTGTTATGGATAATTCTTCGCACTACTGGGAATCAGAGAGTATAAGGGAGAAAGGCAAAAGTTAGGTAAAGAAACAAGCCAGGAGTAAGCCTGGTGGCAAAAGAAAAGAGTCACAGAGATGAAAGGAAAGGCTTAAAAGGAGAAGGGGAGAATGAGAAAAGCATAATAGCTTCTAGAGTCTTTAATGGGACTCCACACTCAGAAAAAATAAAAATACTTCACAGTTACAAAGAGATACAGGGACTGGACTTCGTTGGTGGGTCTAGTGGTTAGGAACCCACCTGCCAATTCAGGGGCATGGGTTTTGATCCCTGGCTCGGAAAGCTTCTACATTCCACAGGCAACCAAGCCGGCAAGCCGCAAGTACAGAATCCCGCATGCTTTAGAGCCAGTGATCCACAAGACAAGTCACCACAATGAGCAGCCCAAGTACTGCAACTAGAGAGTAGCCCCCGCTCGCTGCAACTTGAGAAAGCCCATTCGCCAGCAGGGAAGACCCAGCGCATGCAAAAGTAAATAAATGAAGAAATACAGGGGTTAACAATCCTCAAAAAATCATCTTAAAGATGAATAAATTGAAGCCCAGATTTAAGAATTTACATAAGGTTACAGAGGGGCAGAATCAGGTCTACAACTTAGATTTCTCGGCTGCCACTCTATGGCTTACTTTTCAGGATACTCATCTCCCCTCTGTGAGCCCGAGTCTCATCTATTAAGTGAGGAGTCTGGACTAGGTCAATGGTTTCCCAATGCCAGTCTGTAAACCAACCATATCAAGATCAGCAGAGGCGCTTGCACTGGGCTTGGCGCCCTAACACATCCTCTACATAATGATTGTATGAGTTAGGGCCTATTTTAATCTCCTTTTAGTAAATGAGGAAGCTGAGGCAGAGAAAGTTAAGCAGTTGTCCAGTTCTCGCAGAGCTGTTAAGTGGTAGCGTAGGAGCCCCAGGCAGACAATGAGGCCAAAGTCCATTTACTCAACTGTTAGGTCACATTGCCTCCAGGGGATTAAATGGAGGAGGATGAGCTGGGAGAACAATGTCTTTCCCTGAAAATTTCAATGAAGATTCTAGCCTTCCTTATACTTTTCTGTTGATTGCAGAAAAGGGGCCCTCATATCACTAAGCATTTTCAGATGTACAAGAGTCTTTCCTCTAGATCTCAGAGGAAATCTCAGCGATACCAGAAAGATAAAAGGCTAGACTCCATGGCAGCAACTGACTAAAACTGCTGTTCCGTGTACCGCCACCTCTGTTATAGTACCAACTTTGTTTCTGAGAAAGTCCTTAAAAACCTGGCAGTACTGGTCTATCAGTCAAGAGACAGGATCAGAACCCTGATTCTACTCCCTTTCTGAGATCTCCTTGATCAGACAACCAGCAATCTCAAATTCAGTGAAAAAATCTGCTCATTTGGGTCACAATTTTGTTTTGCTTTAGAGACTAAGAGTACAAAACCAAAAGACATTAACAGTATTATCAATCCAGTAGTTCCTAAACTTAGATTTTACAAACGAGTAAATGTTCCAAAATAAATCAGAAAACCTAACATAAAGTTGTCAACTTTTTATTTTGCTAAGTAAAGTTATCTAAAAGCAAACTACCACCTGACAATAATTCTTTCACAAAATAATGGACATTTTAACATCAAAAAAGTAGAAACAGCAATTTCAGAATAAAGAACAGTTCTTTAAGTAAGTTATGAAAAGTGCACACTATATTTTCCTTATCTTATCCATTTTACTGGGAATTGATGTACAACACCAGTCTGTACACCCCAAAGTTTGGAAGCCAAGAAAACCTATGGCCAAAAAAGGCTAGGCCACTTGCTCAAGGTCATAGAACATTATTTAAACAAACTCCTCTCCTTTATCAAGAGATCTAAGCAACAAGACTCTTCCTAGCCTCCAAATCTTATTGAGGTCCCTATCCCCAGAACACCTTCAAGCCTTTTTCCCTCCTCACAGCCGGCAAGAGAGTAAATACGTGCATGAGAATTAGCAGTCAGCCCCAAAGAGGAAACCTGGGCCATGACTCCACCCTCCCCTCCTCCCACAATCCTGTCTGCTCCAAGGTGGACTAACCAACCAACTTCTCCTAAAAATATGCCCTGGACTTTCAGAACATAACTTAAAAGTGGTTTCCTGATTCAGACAGAAGCGTGAGCATGAATTCAGTCTCTATAAAGCCCCACACCCAAAGCTTAGGCTCTTAACTGCCAGTCACTACAACTTTAAGAAGTTCCCCAGGAAGTCGGGGACCAATGGTCTCTCCCACTGCACGTTTTAACAAGCCCAACGGCTATAAATGCCTCCGAGGCTTCTGAGTCCATGCATTCCTGTGAGTCGGAGAGAGTAAAGACTATTTGGGACCCTCAGGCCCAGGCAAGGAAAAAAGAAACTTCACATACTAACCCATACAGCACATGCGGCAAACCAGGTGGGTGTGGAACTCGTGCTCATCTTGGTAACTGGGCCACATGTCGCCAGCGTCTGCTGACCTTGCCCAGAGGGAAGGTGTCCCAAAGAACCTCCAGCTAGGGGCCTGTGCACCCCCTGCAGCTCCTTAAAAAAGGCTGCGAAGTGAACAGAGACAGACCGCCAAAGGGCCATGCAATGAACAGAGAGACAGCAGAAGTTCGGAGAAGTGGCTCCACCCACCACTTCCTACTGACCTCCTCCCTCCCCTTGAGGTCAGAGAGGAAGCTCCTCCCTGGGGCACTTCCAAACTGGGTCCAGATCTTCACGCAAAAAGCATCCTATTCAAAAGCAGCACCAGCTCAGTGTTTGCAGACCAACAGGCAGCAGGCGAGGTAGGCACTTCGGGTGCAGAAGTCTAGCCGCATTAGTAAGTGAAGTAAGCCTGGTTAGGCAGAAGCCAGTCTCTGAGTTACTCTCCTCTTGCAGAGCAGAAGCTTAGGACCCCATGAATCTGAGACGGTTGCAGGAGGGCTGGGGAGGTAAACTGGCTTACTGCCAAGTGAAGCACAGGGTACCCAGTGCCCAACCTGTTCCTAGGGCTTGACTCCTCTCAGGCCAAATGTCTATATAAAGTCTTAACTGAAAAGCTTCCGCAGTGGGAGAGACCATCACAAGCAATTCTATACGCTGTTCACTGCCAACCAATTCCTAGATTCTGAAGGGAGCTTCATGTCCCAACTTACAGCTGCCCAGAGTCAGAGTCTCTCCCCAGTGATTCCACCTACTTTACAGTGAGCCCGGCCCCAGCCAGCCTCCAGGTGGATCTAGTTTAGCAGATCTCATCAGCTTCAAAAGTACTGTTGGCTTGCCGCTCCGTTCTTCCCACTCCTCCATCCAGGAGTGTCACCCCCAAAGTCCCCTACCTCTTCCCAGACCCTCCCATTTGTCTCTGCAGTCAGCGCACTTGACTCAGCTGTGCCAGGAATCCTTTATCCTTCAGAGGAAGGCTGCTTGCTTGTTTGTCCAACTTGTTTTCCGAGTCTTGGCTAATTGTGCCAGACACTGGAATGTTGAAGGAATACAATGAAGGGCTTTTTCATTCAGATGGCCCGGCCCATCGCTGCTTCTTCACAATTCTGACCCAACCAGGAGGCAGAAAAAGCCGAGCCTCTGTCGCTGTCAGGACAGACGCTCCGATCCTGTCCCCACACCACTCAAAAGGCCCCACTGCAGATAAGGGCCTAATCGCTGGCCCTCTGCTCTAGCTCCCTAAATAGAACAACTTCTTCAGGCTAATGCTACTTCCAATCCTATTCCTGAAAACAGGGAGGGAGGGCCAGCACCCAGAAAAGCAAGTTTCCAGAGGTGAGCCCGAGAGACTGCCAAGTGGGAAATAAAAAGTAAACAAGTTTACCAAGCAGGTCATTCAGGATAAACAAGCCCTGTGACCTGCCTCAGTTCCCTCACAGCTTCCTTACCCTCTACAGGGCATCCCTCCTACCCGCAAACTAGCAATAATCCTGTTGCTACTTACTAATAACAGGACTCACAGCTGACTTTATCCTGCCTTGACTAAGCTCCCAGTCACCCCGATAACCTGTGACAACTCTATACTCAGTTTATTCCTCTTATTGGAGTTTTCTTAGTCTTGGAGGAAGGGTTCTCCTAGAATTCACCTTGTACTAGGAAAAGCAAAGCGTAAGAAATAGGGAAGAGAGACAAAAAGGGAACAAAGGTTTCCTGATTCACATTTAGTAACCGTTTCCTTTATCAAATTCCTTCAGTGCAGGGGCTGTCTTTAGTTTTCATATCCCAGTCTCTAACACATTTAGAAGGCACTCAATAATCCAAGCTAAAATTAACTTAATTTAATGTAACTGTTAGTTCACATGCCATGTGCTAAAAACTTTAAACAAATATCATTTCATTTAATCCCAACAATTCTCTTGGGAAGGTGAACCAAAGCCTGCCTTCTTCTCACTCCCCTGGGATCTAGGCAGACCTTCTTTCCCTTGAAGGTACTAGAGACTGAGGGAAGTAAGAGAAAGCTGTGGGGACAAAGTCAGCCTAGCCACCAGGAGACAGGCCTTCCCTTTAGGATCCTAGGAGGTTTCGAGCCTCAAGACAGAAGCCATTGCTGACAGGAAAGACAGGACCCTGATGGAGACAGTCAGCTCTTAATTACTGGAGAAAATCAGCCGGTAGAGTGATTACCCAAGTCATTCCCGTTCCTTTTTAGCCCAATGTTTAGCCATTTCATAGTTCACCAGATGTGAGAGGCAGGAAAAGGTGAATCTGGCCGCTCCCTGCAGATTCGTTAAAATGTTGAATGGAAGGAAGAGATTCAAGCCAGTATTTCCGTGGCTAGAAGTTATCTTACAATTTACAGCTACTGGTTTTCTTACTAGCACAGAAAACTGAAGCTATTCATTTATTTCCCAAAACATCAAGATCACCCACTACTGAGGATAATAAAGCAGACAGAGTCTTTCCTTCTAACGTGACAATGACTCATAGCATATCACTAGCTTCTTATACATCTCCACATTGGCTTCTACCATATTCTTAAATTCCCAACTGTAAAAACAAACATTTATATTTGTCCCAGGAGACTATACGAAAGTGCAATGTCTTCACTGATGTCTTTTGGTTTTTTAAGTATAATAATGACAGCAAACAATTATACAGTCCTTACCACGTGTAGAATATATTCTAAGAACTAACTCCAAGCAACCGTGAAGTATTATAAACCCCATTTTACAAATGAGGAAATAGAGGACCATACAGATTACTGTCACTCTGCCAGCAGGGCAGAGACAGGAGGAAAATACAGTCAGCCTAACCCCATACTCTCAATACGTTCTCAATGACAATTCCACACTACATCCAAATGTGGCCCAGATAATCGCACTGCCAGAACTGCAGGACACTGGAGACTTCAGTCTTTTTTTCTTCTCATGCCAATTAGAGATTTGCAGTCCAGAGGAATTAAGTGACTGTCTAATATCACATAGTAGTAGTAAGCACAAAAGCCAGGATTTAGAACCCAGATCTTCTGACTCCAGGCTCACTGGTCT
Organism: Antilocapra americana; assembly: GCA_007570785.1. Taxonomy (NCBI): domain Eukaryota; kingdom Metazoa; phylum Chordata; class Mammalia; order Artiodactyla; family Antilocapridae; genus Antilocapra; species Antilocapra americana. Next base: position 1,286,158 of record ML661382.1, on the reverse strand, counting down.
TCCCACACACTGCACAACCTTAGAAAAAAATAACTAAGGAAAGAAAAAGAGTTAGACTACATCTTGATTAAAACACCTAATGCTTTAGTTATTTCAGCAAAGATATATTAGGTATTTGACCATTTGTTTAGATATCTGCATATCTATTATATGTCTGACCCTTTGTGACCCCATGGACTGTAGCTTGCCAGGCTCCTCTGTCCACGGAATTTTCCAGGCAAGAATACTGGTGTGGGTTGTCCTTTCCTTCTCCAGGAGATCTTCCCAACCTAGGGATCAAACCTGAGTCTCCAGCATTGCAGGGAGATTTTTTCACCACCTGAGCCATCAGGGAAGCCCCTAATAAAAAGTTAGATAATATAAGTGGATGCTGCACATAAAGGAAGAATCAAAATTCTTCCTAGTCATAAAGGAAGAATCAAAATTCAGAGCAATCTCGGACTTCCCTGGTGGTACAGTGGATAAGAACTCACCTGCCAGTGCAGGGGACATGGGTTCAATATTTCATTTGGGAAAATACCCCATGCCACAGAGCAACTAAGCCTGCTCACCACAAGCTCAGGGTTACTGAGCCCACAAGCTGCAACTACAGAGCTCAGGGGCTGCAGCTACTGAAGTACATGTGCCCTACCGCCTGTGCTCTGCACCAAAAAAGCCGCCACGAGGAGAAACCCATATAGTCCAATGAAGAGTAGCACCTGCCCAGCACAACTAGAGAAAGCCCATGTGCAGCAGCAAAGACCCAGCACAGCCAAAATAAATAAAATAAAATAAATTATAAAAAAGTACTGGCAAGGTACTGAAAAAAAATTTAAACCCATCTCAAAACTCTACACCAAATCTCATAGGACAAAATCTCATTAGAATGTCTTTAAGTCTTATGCTGAAGCCCTAGAAAACCAAAGGAACAGCAATCTTTGGAGGGGTGACCACAGTTCAGGCACAGGGTTTGGTCATTTTATAACTTAGGTTTAATGAGACTCAATAGTGTAATGGAGCAGCTTTCCAAAAAAAGTCATGGTACAACTCTAGATTGTACTTCATACGGTCCAGATTCGGGAATTATAGCTGGTCCCTCTAGTAGGATGCTGGAAATGGAAAAAACCTTAGGGACTGGATTGTCAACTCACTCATTTTACAGAGAAAGAAAACAAGACCGTAGGGGGAAATCTGTCCTTTCAGAAACAAAAAGTTCAAAAGTCCTTCTCAAGTATATAAATAAAGCCCTTTTCCTGTTTACACTACCACCATATAGAGATTAATAAGCTAAAACACAGGGCAACTCTATACTATTCAGTTATCCTATACAAAGGATAGGATACACCCACCTCAGGCCTCACATCAAGCTCAGCAAAGCCCTGTAAATATATAAATGAACCAGGCATGGTTCCCACTACAGCCTAATCTAATGATATCTTAATTCCTTCATTTATTTGTTCAGGTAACATACATCTATTCTGTCACTGACATTTAAGAAACTGAGATGAGTAAGAGTTCCTCTTCTTAAAGATCTTACGGTCCAACAGAATCTAATTAGGGGGGAGAGAAACAAGCTAAAAGAGATGACAACACAGGTTTGAATAACAAGTATTAACAGAACGCTACTGGAGCACAGAAAAGGAACTTTTATTCCAGTCAAGGAAAGCTCTCCAGAAGTGATAGCCACTTACCTTGAAGGACAAGCATTAAGTTGTCCAGTTAAAAAGAAGATGCAGGCATTTCAGGGAGATGTCTACAAGCTTCAAATGATGTTTCAGTACTCACTGCTTATAAGGCCAAGACAGGAAGTAAAACCAGTGAAATAGGCAATGGGTAGATCATGAAAACCCTTTTATCTCCTGCTACAAAGTTTGCACTTTCTTTTAAAGGCAGAAAGAAAGCTTTCATAGATTTTAAGCAGCAGAGTGACATAGACAGCTCTGTAGTTTAGAAAGATCATTCTAGCTACAGTTAGAAGACGGAGCGGGTAGAGAAATATAGAGAATGGGTAAAATAGATTGTTTCAACAGTCCCAGAGAGGAAAAAGGAAGATGTAAGCTAAAACAGAAAGAAGTTTGGGAAACAAGAAGATACTATATGTGAATGCAAGTGTGGACATGGTGTACTGAGAACTACATAAAATTCCAAGTACTAAGTGAGTGCCAAATTCTGTCTTACAGGTATTATATGTTTTCAGTATAAACTGCGCCTTCCTCTTCTCTTTTACATCTGCTGAAGACATACCGACTTGAGAACATGACTGTAAAAGTCATGTACATATATAAGTGTCTCTCCAATGTACTCCTAACACCTAGAAAAAAATAGTGAAGGAAAGCTAAGGAATAGTAATCAAAGATGCCTTCCCCATGTTTCTGCTGTACTTTTTTCACCTCTCTATACACACACGTGACCAACACATTTTCAAAGCAAAAATACTTTAACTGTCCCAAGGGAATAATGCTAAAATCATAAGGAGTTAGGAAACTTAATTGCATGTGGTAATGGAAAGAGAATTCTTTAGGCTGGTGAAGACAGCTCAAGTATAAGGAAACCTGACAACTAGAAGAGGGAATAGTTTTATGATTCAGTTACATCCTGATAAACCCAGCACAGGTTAAAAATATCCTAAGCCAAGGCTTCCCTGGTGGCTCAGTGGTAAAGAATCCATCTGCCAATGCAGAAGACGTGGGTTCGATCGCTGATCCGGGAAGATCCCACATGCCACAGGGCAGCTAAGCCTGTACACCACAGCCACTTGCTCTAGAGCCCATGAGCCACAACTACTGAGCTCACGTGTGGCAACTATTGTAGGCTCCGCAATAAGCGGAGCTACTGCCATGAGAAGCCCATGCGCCAGAACTAGACAGCAGCCCCCACTTGCTGCAGCTAAAGAAAAGCCCACACAGCAATGAAGACCCAGCACAGCCAAAAATAAATCAGAAGAAAAAAATCCTAAGTCAAAACTGCATTTGATACAGCTAGCCGTTTGCTATATCCAAACATCACTTGGCGGAGTCTATGTTAAATGTGCACAGAACACTTACATTAGCCTACAGCTGGGCAAGATCATCTAGCGCAAAGCTTATTTTATAATGAACTGCTGGATATCTCATGGAAGTTACTGAATACCATACTGAACATGAAAAACAATGACTGTGTGGTATAGATTCACTGCATCGATTGTTTACGCTCATGATCACGTGGCTGAACGAGCCCTGTGGTTGCTGCCAGTGCCCAGCATCAGGAGAGAGTATGCACCGCCTGCCACTAGCCTAGGAAAAGACCAAAATTCAGAGACTGATTTCCACTGAATGCATATTGCTTTCACACCACTGTTAAAATTGAAAAAGCTATCAAACCATCAGACAGTTGGGGACTGTCTGTATACTTGATCTTTGCCAGGTAGCATTTGACTGATGGGCATAAGTTACAAAGGGGCAACTTTCAGCTTAAAAAAGAACTCTAAGACCAACAGAATGAATAGTCCATAGTATGTTCTATTATCAGAGACCTTCAAGCAAAAGGAGTAACTTCTGACAAGGCCAGGACTTGGTTAATAGGCAAGGTCACTTTCAGCTCTAAGAGCAATATAGAATAAGTAATCAACTTTAAGAATGGAAGAAATCACAAATGTACACAAGTACAATGAAGATTTATTCGAGTACCATATCTTAGAACTCTAGCACTAAGGAACCTAGTGATTTCAACTGCAACAGCAGAAACTTTTTCAAACAAATCTTATATGGAACTCAAACATATATAACATGTAATTTCAGTATTTAATAGCATGAATCAATTTTACAGATTCAAATTTATATTCCTTATTTTAAAGCCAAATGACTTAACCAATCAAGTAATTTTGATTGAAATTAGAGATTACTTAATTACAGTTTTATCAGCCTCAGCATCTTGTTTATTTCTGTGCTATATTTTACTGTAGGGAACCGTTTATTTTAAAAACTGCTTTATACAAATAGAAACAAATAGTAACAGTTTCAGTTTGTCCTAATCTCAGGATATTATTCAAATAAATCGATACAAGAGCATGAAGGAATAGCAGAAATATTGTTTCAAAGTTAAATGCCTTCAATACCTAAAAACTATGTACACTCTTACACTATATAGATATGATTAGAAAAGTGGGGCAAGGAGTACAGAAACTGGTAGTACACTAAGCCAGTATTACAATGTGATCACTTAATGAGGTGTCACCCACTCACTACCACAACTGAACATCTGAGACTTGCCTAGGATTTACTAAGCACGGGACTCATGTTCTGTAGTGTGCTCTGCAATACTACGCACACTTGCTATTAGCGGAGGAAGGCAAAAAAAAAAAAAAAAAAAAGACCAGACTAGAAGACGTAATCTTCACCTTTTTAATCAGGAATACACTCATAAGCACTATAAATGTATACACAGAAATGGGGGAGAAAATTTATTCTGGTGATGTCCAGCTGGCAGATAGTGCATTACAGTACATACACATGTCATTTGAAAATACATTTTAATAGATAAAATACATCTTAAAAGTTAAATTAAAATGGGTACAGAACCTCCAAAGTAATTCTGTGAAAGTTTTAGAATTCATATTCTCCAACTGAAAAAAAAAAAAACCACTCTAATTTTACAGATAAACTGAACATAGCATATTCCCAATATAACTACTAGGTACTAGAAATAAAGTTGTTTCATAAAAATAAAAAGCTCTTACAGGGTATTTTTCTTCTTTTTACTTGTTTGTGAAATTAATATTTCTAAAACATAAACAAAGAAGCACTTCAAAGATAGGGCGATGGCTTCTAAGTTCAAGAGCAAATCCTATACTGAGGATAAACGTCTTAAAATTTTAATCAACTAGTGGTTGAGAAACGCCACTACTATAATGCACAGGAAAATGAAAATGAAAGCATCAGCCTTCGCTTAATTCATATGTACTTTCTCATCACATATGATATAGCATATAGGGACAAATAATTCATGCCTGCCTACTTCTTTCCTTATAAGTTCAAACACAGGCTTACGTATCAGGAAAGCCACTTTGGGCTACCTTCTAAAACACACTACTACACGAGCGAACACATTTCTGAATGTCTGTCTGCTTTTGCTGATACAGATGCACAATGGGGTCTGAATATTTAGTCATAAGCTTTTCTGGGACTTACTGGAAAAAGACACTGGGAATGACTGAATCTAATTCTAATTCTGCCAAGCATTCATGAAATTCTAATAGTTTCCTAAGTAATAAGTCATCAAATTTGCATCTTAGTTGTAAGACATAAAGTAACAGGTGTCTCAATAGGGTTGGCTTGAAGGCGGTAAGTGGGTCACAAAGACCGTAAGTACTAAAGGCACTGAGATCCAAGAGTGTACTCCAGCAAAAGCTGGACTGTATCAGTCCTCAACTGTGGAGACTTAGAATCCGCTAAACATGGGGCTGATCCCAGCACTGGACATTTAGAAGCCAAAGGAATAAAATGCAGCAAACAGTAACTCGGGAAGAAAGAGGGGTCTGCTACCACTCAAAAACAAAAGGAGTGAGCAAAATTTTAATATCAGGATCTGAATATTCACCTGGGGAAAAGAACTGCTAACTGCCTTGCACTGAACAGGATGCAAGATGGCTTGGATACACATTCTGTAAACTGTGTAGCTGCCTGAGGGGAAAAGGAGAGTTTCCATCCTACCAAAGAGAACAGAGGCATCCCTGTGTTCCCAGACGCACCTCAGCAAGGACAGCCTGCCACCCTTTCCTCTCACTGACCTCTCCTCCTCTGCCTTTTCAAACTCGAATAGTTAGCAAATCCAGAAACTTCTCTAATTCCGCAAGTTCTCCCACATATACCTGGAGGAGGGTGAGAGTTACTCCATGTTTTTGGTAAAAAAAAAAAAAAATCCAAAAACTACTCTGAGACTGAGAAAGTAAGGAATGGAAGGGCTTGATTCTAAGAGGAAGGACACAAGTCAGCGGAGTTGCCACTTCCCTCAGCCTCGAGCCCAGACATCACCTCATCCTACCAGCATCCCCTCACCAGACAAGCCTCACAGAGCAAGAAAGGGTCCAGTCCTAACCTGGTCCCGGGGCAGCCTGGTTTCCTCAGCAGGTCCCCCCCACTCTCAGGTCTGATAGCCCACAGGCTGTGCTGGCCCTTTAAGGAAAGCAAGTGGGAAGACCTCTGTCATCCACCCCACCCTCCAAAGCCCCACAGCAGATTCCAAGAAGCTCTGGGCACCCGTTACCTGCTCTGCCTCTGGCACATCTTTTCCAGTATAGAACACCGGCAACTCCAAGAACGTGAGTCAAAATAAAGATGGTTGGTGGCAAATAAGATGAATCTAAGAGAGGCATTTCCAGGCCCGTTCTTTCTCCTCCCCTGAGTTAGCCACAAGCCCACAGCTCGGCGCAGCCTCTAAATGCCTTTCTCCTGAGGTTACTGCTGTCCTGTGCTATCAGCAGAGGCAGAGGCCCGCAGCTCAGTGTTGTCAGAAACTTCCTGGCGGCTTCTCCCCCATCTCGCCTCTGTTTTTCAGCACGCAGTGGGGACTAAAACTCTACAGTGTGTCTCAGACAAAGCCCAGGAAACAACTGGCCAGAGGGGGAGGGGAAAGGGAAGGAGGAACCAGGAGAGCAAAAAGGGGCGTCTAAGCTAGTGCTGAGCTGACTCAAACTCTATCTTTGGCATCCTCTGTTCAGCTTAAACAAACAAGCCTCAGACCCTTCAACAAGATGGGAGGCTGTCAGAGGACGTCACACTTTTAACTTTCCATTCCCAGCCTGGCTGGGATGGAGCCAGAAGAAAAAAGTCACAGCAGCACCAGGGAACCACTAGCAGGGAGGAGGTAAAGTACAGAAGGATGTTTAAGTGTCCACAAGGTCCCTGGCACAAGTGGGAGGGCAATCCTTCCACAGCCATAATCCAGGAGGAGGAGGCAAGGGATCCGAACACCACTAGAGAGAGGATGAAAGGCAGAACAAGCTCCATGAAACAGACCTGACATCAGGCATGCTGACGATCAGCAAGGAGAGCAAAACCGCTCCACAAGTGTGTTTTCCAAGAGTTGAAAAATCTACCTGATTTCTACTAGCTGCCCAAGGGGACATCAGGACACTCAATGACAGCAGAAAACAATGCCTTTCATGAAACTGACACTGGCTTGCAAATGAAAACTTGACAAGGATGTTGTAGCAGCAACTGAAAACATTTTAACACCTACCTACCAGTAGAATGACTAAAACCAAGTCCTGGCAAGATGTAAAGCAACCAGGAACTCTCATATATTGCTGGTGGTGAAACTGGCCACTCCAGAATTACTCTAGAAAGTCATAAGCATACTGGAATGACCAAGCAATACAAGTCCTAGGTACTGACTCAAGGAAAATGAAAACGTGTGTTTACACAAAAACATGTACATAAATGTTTATAGCAGCTTCATTCAAAACAACTAAAACCTGAAAACAACCTGAATGTCCATCAGCTGATGAACTAATCATCTGTGGCTCTTCTATACAAGGGACTGTAACACAGCAAGACAAAAGGAACATACTCCTGATACATACCACAGCATGGATGAATCTCAAGAGCATCAAGCTACACGAAAGAAGCCAAATACGAAATCACCCATGTGTGATTTCACTAGAAAAGCAAAACTATAAGAACAGAATTCAGATAATTGGTTGCCAGGGACATGCGGTGAAGGAAGGGAACAGAATACAAAGGAGGAACACAAGAAAATTTTACAAGATAATAGAAATGTTCCATATGTTGATGGCGATGATGGTTCCATCTGGTCCCATCACTTCATGGGAAATAGATGGGGAAACAGTGGAAAAAGTGTCAGACTTTATTTTTGGGGGCTCCAAAATCACTGCAGATGGTCACTGCAGCCATGAAATCAAAAGATGCCTACTCCTTGGAAGGAAAGTTACGGCCAACCTGGATAGTATATTGAAAAGCAGAGACATTACTTGGCCAACAAAGGTTCGTCTAGTCAGGGCTATGGTTTTTCCAGTAGTCACGTATGGATGTGAGAGTTGGACAGTGAAAAAGGCTGAGTGCCGAAGAATTGATGCTTTTGAACTGTGGTGTTGGAGAAGACTCTTGAGAGTCCCTTGGACTGCAAGGAGATCCAACCAGTCCATCCTAAAGGAGGTCAGTCCTGGGTGTTCATTGGAAGGACTGATGTTGAAGCTGAAACTCCACTATTTTGGTCACCTCATGCAAAGAGCTGACTCATTGGAAAAGACCCTGATGCTGGGAAGGATTGGGGGCAGGAGGAGAAGGGGAAGACAGAGGATGAGATGGCTGGATGGCATCACCAACTCGATGGACATGGGTTTGGGTGGACTTCAGGAGTTGGTGATGGATAAGGAGGCCTGGCGTGCTGCAGTTCATGGGGTCGCAAAGAGTCGGACACGACTCGGCGACTGAACTGACTGACTGACTGATGATGGTTCCACTACTAGAAACATTTGTCAAAACTCATAACATTGCAGACCTAAATGGATGGATTTTATCATATATAAATTTTATTTTTAATTAACCTTTTATTTTGGCTGTGCTGGGTCCTCATTGAGGCGCTTGGGCTTTCTCTAGGTGCAGTTCACGGGCTTCTCTTGTTATGGGGCAGGGGCTCTCGAGAGTGCAGGCTCAGCAGTTGTGGCGCACGGGCTTAGTTGCCCCGTGGCATGTGGGATCTTAGTTCCCTGATCAGGAATCGAACCCATGTCCCCTGCATTGGAAGGTGGATTCTTTACCACTGGATCACCAGGGAAGTCCCAAATTATATTTCAATAAACCTAAGAAACACATTTGAAGGCTATAAAGAATTCTGCACGATCCAAGCTGCATATGCCAAGTTCTTGCAGTGCCCCCTCTTCACCTACTTTTCTATGAAGAGATATTTTATAAAATGAAGTGTGAACGCACAAAAACACAGACAACCCAACGGCCAAGACTACACCTGACATCCAGGATTCTTCACTCAGAGAAGCCTTACAACCTCCTTTCTCTACCAAATCAGCTCTTTATTTCTACAGTGCCTTTCAAACTACGGTATATAAACATGCTGTGTTACCACAAAAAAGTTTTTAAAATGCAAACTGCTTTAATACCTGTAAAGTTATCCCCTCTTTTTTTTAATAAAAGGGAAGGGTTTTATATTTGAATAATCTACTAACCAGAAAGGTTAACAAAGGGCCTTTAATGGGGAAACTAATACAATATGAATGCCTTAATCTGATGTCAAGATCATCTACAATTGTATGCTAATCTACATTTCATTCATCAAATATTTATTATGTGCCTGTTCTAGATACTGGTAATACAGTAGTGAATAAAACAAAGATCTTGCCCTCATGGGGCTCATATGCTAGTAGGAAGATAGAGGAAGACAGAAAATAAAATAAATATATACTAAGGAGATGAAGAAGAGAAGGGAGAACCAGAGTGGAGATGTTTAGAGTTTTCTGTACAGAATGGTCAGGGGAGGTTTCTCTAATAAGATGACATCTGAGCAGACCTACAGATTACAAGCCAACAAATCATATGGCTACCTAGAGAAAGGGCAAGCCCAACAAAGAAAAGAGCAAGTACAAAGTCCCTGAGGCAGACGTAGACTTGACGTGTTCAGGGGACGTCAAGGAAACTAGAATGACTGAAGCTGAAAGCGAACAGGGATGTCAGGAGACGAGACCAGAGAGGGGCTCGGATCACCTGTGTCGGTACAGACCATGTGGAAAGACTCCAGTTTTTGTTCTATGTGAAATGGAAAACCTTTGGAGGGTTTCCTGTGACAGAGTGATAGGATTTAACTTAGGTTTTAAAAGGACCACTCTTGCTGCGGTATTGAGAACAGACTATTGAGAGGTAAAAGCAGAGGCAGGGAAAGTAGTTATAATGTGATTACAATAATCCAAGTGAAAACTAGTGCCTGAGAAATCATAACTGAGACTAGCGTGCAGTGGTAGAGATGGTAAGATATGGTCATATTCTGGACAAATTAAAAAAAAGAGTCAGGACTTCCCTGGTGTTCCAATGGCTGACTCGGCACTCCTAATGCAGGATGCAGGAGTCCTGGTTTGACCCCTGGTTGGGGAGCTAGAGCCCCCATCCCGCAACTAGGGCTTCACACGCTGTGGATAAGGACCCTACATGTTGCAACTAAAAATCCTGCACGTTGTAACTTGAAGAAAAAAATCCTGAACGCCCCAACTGAGCCAAATAAGTAAATAAATATTTCTTAAACGAAAAAAAGAAAAAAAGAGTCATCAAGATCTGCTGATAGACTGGATGTAGGGTGAGCAAGGAAAGAGCAGAGTTGAGAATGACTTCCAGGTTTGGGCCTGCGAAATTAAAAGGACAGAACAACTATTTCCTAAGATGGGGAAGGCAGCCAGAGAAGCAGACGGTCTGTGGGTCACTGGTGGTTATAGTTGCTTGAGGTGCTGTTTTTTTGTTTTTAGTGAGGGGCGGGGAATGGGGTAGGAATTCCATTTTGGATACATTAACTTTGAAATGCCTAGTAGACATTTTAGTGGAACTTTGAATATGCAATTGAATATATGCATCCAGAGTTCTGGGAGAGACCCAGGATACTGTTCTGCAGTCAGGAAACTACATGATATCTCTTAGGCAGTAACTTGTTCAAGTTATTTTGCCCATAGTCACAAAGTAAGAGGATGAACTGACATCTGAACTTTCATCTGTCTGATTTCAAATCAATTTATTTTAATCACACCACCTCCTTTTGCTGAAAAGTTTTGGCAAAATCAGTATGCTAATTTGAAGCTAAACAATTTTAGATATTTATGTATTTGGAATACTTCCTCTTTGTTAGAGCCTATAAGGAGCTCTACCCAGCTCTAAGGAAAGAATCTCAATTTCAACACAAAATGTTACAGTGCTCGTGCTGGCTGTGTCACCACTGTCTAACACTTTTTGCAATCTTTTAAGTATCTTCACCAAATTTTCATTTCCTAATATGAAAGCCATTTCTCTTCCTTACGCTGCTATCTGAAGCCACTGCAAGGCTGTCTTAATTGGAAAATCGTGTATCATGCTTGTGCCATTCCAAAACACCTAGGAAATCTGAAGGGAAAAAAATTCAAGGATTCAAATATCAAGATACATTCTGAATCTACTGTTATCAGAGAAGATAATGGAAGGTATCCAACTTAATTTATTCTTTGTAGATTTTTATAAGATAACATGCTATACCTTGGATACGCCATTTTACTATATATCACATGTCAAAAGTTTGTTTCCAGCTTTTGTGTATATATACATATGCACGTTTGAACAAAGAAAAAAGGGCAGAGAAACTGCTTTGTGAAAATAACGTTTTCACTCAGAAAAACTAAGATGGATCTGTGTGTTGTCACAGGAAGTGGTTAGAAGCTGGCAAGGGGAGTGGCTAGCTTTCGTTTTAGAGATCATTTATTATACAAAGAATAGGCCACTCAAAGACATATTCGGCACCCTCCAGGATATCCTTTGCTGACAGCCAATGGAAAGGGCCCCAAGGCAGCAAAAAAACCTTGTAGAAGCAACACTCTGAACTTCATTAAGACTTGAGACCTGCCTCTCTATCAGATTACTTCACTCACAAGGATTCAGGATGGTCACCCACAACTGTTACCCACAAGAAATCTTGAAACAGGGCCACAGCCCCAAATCGCGTCAGTATCGGTGACTGAGATGAAAGCAAACCTGTGAGAAAGGAGGCTGTATGTTTTATCCGAACTGTCATGGAGTACACCTGGCCTCAAAAATAACTGACGTCCACCAGCATCAGAACTCCAGCAGATACAGACTGGAAATATAAGACCCATTTAAAAGAGGGAAATCTAGAAAAATGATGTTTACAAAAAGAGACTTAAAAAAAAATCAAACACAATTAAAAATTTTGGTGGAGAGACTACCATATGACTAATATGATTAGAAACCATGGGTTTCTGGAAATGGGAAGTCCAGGCATCAAATCCAGGCCTTGAATGCCTGTCACCTGTGTTCTCCATTGAGTCCAGAAGGCAAAGGATGTGAGCTTCATAGAATCTAATTAAGAGACATTTATGACTCCAATCTCTTAAGATTTAGCAATATGGTATTGAGACAACAATAGACATGCAAAGGTTCAGTATGTCTACAAAGAATTTTCTACATACTCAAGAGTCACTGAACACAATAAAGGCAGGAAAAAAAATTCAAATTTCTTGCTCAATAACCAAGATGCCATGAGTATTTTAGCAGCACGGTAATTACAGGCCCAATCTGAAACCAGACTGTGCTGTGCTCCGTCATGTCTGACTCTTTGCGACCCCATGGGCCATGGTCTGCCTACTTGAGTTCAAATCTAGCCTCTACTATATATGGTACATTAGCACCTGTGGGCAAGTTACATACGTGACTTCAAAGACCCTCAATCTCATCTGTGAAATGATGATAATAACAGAACCTGTCCCACAGAGTTGTAGTGAGGATTAATGAGTTAATGCGTTTATAGTGTTTCGATTGTGCCTGGCACACAGTATGTGCTCAATAAATACTGTATGTAATTATCATTATTTGGAGGGACAGCAAAAAAAAAACTATTTAATACATGTGATCACAAGACTTCTGAATAGGTCTTCCCTGGCAGTCCAGTGGTCCAGAATTCACTTGCCAATGCAGGGGACACAGGTTTGATCACTGGCCTGGGAAGATGCCACAGGTGGTAGGGAAGCTAAGCCTGAGAGCCCCACCTACTGAGTCCAACCTTTAGAGCTCACATTCCACCACGACAGAAGCCTGCACGCTGCAGCTAGAGTAACCCCTGCTGGCTGCAACTAGAGAAAGCCCAAGCACAGGAACCAAGACCCAGTGTAGCCCCAATAATAAATTAATTACTTAATTTAAAAAAGAAGAAGAAGAAGGAACACCAGGCAGTTCCCTGGGGACCTAGTGGTTAGGATTCCAGGTTTCCATTGTCTTGACCCAGCTTCAATTTCTAGTCAGGGAATTGAGATTTTGCAAGCTGCAAGGTGCAGCCAAAAATAAATATATTTAAAAAAAAAAAAAAAGACATCTGAATACTGCTCAGACTATACAAAACCTTGGTAAACTAATCATTTACCTAACCTATCACCAAAATTACCAAATCTAATTTTCCTAATCCCAGTCTCCAACCTGCTGACCCTGTTCTAATCCACTGTGAGATTAATCTCCCTAAAGCATGCATAATGCCTGCTTTGTCTTAAATGCTCAATAAATACTCATCTGTCATTTAATTCTATAACTTGTATTTCTCACAGCGAGCAAGTTAAAAACTCTCTGGCATTACAAGGTTTCCCTCACCTACCCTGGAATGTATTTCCTTCCCATTTCCATAAGTCAAAGTCCCACTCCCGTGGATCAGTTTAAGCCAGTCTTTTCACAGAATTCTCCCTGGTGACTCCCTCCATCCCAGTTAGAAGTAAGCAACTTCTGTGAACTTATAATTTATATGCTTCTCTCTGATGACATCTAGCACTTTCTACTTTATAATATAGTTGTGTATACATTTTTACTCCACTAAAGTTTTTGAAGCTAAAGTCTTTCTCCTATATAAAATCTCATCACTAAAGAACTACTAATAAAATGAGTGAATGAATGAATGAAAAGAGCAAGATCTAAAGAGCACTGTGAGGGCCAGGAATAAAGGGGAAACATACTGGAAAAAGCAAACCTGGATCCAGCAAATCATCAAGATTCCCAAAATACAACATCTATTTTCACCACAAAAACACACCAGAGAGCAAGTGCCCAGAAAGCTCTTCATCTTATGGCAGGAATAACTCAACATGCTCCTCTAAACAGGCCCAGCAGGTAACATACACTAACAAAGGAGCCCAGGCACTTTTAACAGCGAACTTCCAAATCTACCTGAGAGATTATGAGGAAAAAGTTAATTTATTGATTCAGAAATTCCACTTCTGCAAGTCTCTCCAGATATGAATTGTGTCCAGCAGTGAAACTCCCCCCAAGCCCCATTCTTTTCTCTCTTTCCCTCTCTTTCCAGAACTCTAACATAATCTTCAGCCAAACCTAGACTCGAAATCTGATTTCGTGGTTTCTAGCTGTATCTTTGGACCAACTACTTAATCTCTTTCATTCTCAATTTCCCTATCTGTAAAATGGGGATAATAAAGTTACCTCTTCACAGGGTTCCAGTGAGGATTAGGTGAGAAAAATGCACGGACTCTTCAGTGCTTACTGAGTGCTTACTGAGTGCCGAACAGTCCGTGCGTTTTTCTCGCCCTCATTAGTGTTAACTAACTGTTCCTAGTGTCATTAACTAACTGTTCCATAGTGTCATCATTGCTCCTGCACTAGAATATGTGTTCCTGTGCTCATGCTCACGCTCAGTTTCTCAGCCGTGTCCAGCTCTTTGCGACGCCATGGGTTGTAGCCCCGCCAGGCTCCTCTGTCCGTGGGACTTTCCAAGCAGGAATATTGGAGTGGGTTGCCATTTCCTCCTCCAGGGGATCTTCCTGACCCAGGGATCAAACCTACGTCTCTCACATCTCTAAAGCACTGGCAGGCAAATTCTTTACCACAGAGCCACATGGGACCTAGCAAAGCATCAAATCATCTTCAATGGCCAATGCAAGGAGGTAAACCAAGGTATTTAACAGCTCCAAACCACCAACTCAATGAACAAAACAAAACGGGCTTCAGTGGCTCTGCTTCCAAAAGGAAAATGTAAGAGTATTAGCCAACCTTAATATCCATATCACAATTTTAATCCCTCTCTTGGGGTTCTGTTCCCCCCAGCAAAGTAAAAATAATAAGATCTAGCTATTAAACTTTTTCTAGGATATTCTGAGAGTCAGTATCTTAAATACATGGAAAAATGTGATTTAAGAATAAGAAGCCTTGTCTACGGGGGTTGTGTCTGAATTTTGCCAAGGCTGTTATTTTTGTCCAGAAATAGCTGTCATTCCAAGTAAATGTGCATTGAAAGAGAGCCTCTTACTTGTATCCCACCTAAATGCAATTTTAAAAATGTTTTTCCAAATAAAAACAAAAACTGGTCTCAATGGGTAATGTCTTTTAATGTGGTCTGGCTATGAACATGTGATCAACTTGTTTTCCTGAGATACCAGAAAATCAAGAATGCAAAAGCAGAATAAACACGCAACTGACTGAGGGCTCAGGAGCTCAACAAAGACATAACTGGGCAGGTTTGAGAACGTCAGTAGGTAGCAGCATTCATGGCTCAGAAGAAGAGTCTCGGCCAAGATAAGAGGTAGGTAAGAGAGACCAACTTAAACCATTTATCCATGGAAACCAAGCTTTGCACACAAACAAAGAGCTAATTTTAGATCTCTGTGAGACGGTTGACCACATCCTGGCAGTAGCTCGAAGTGAAAAAGAGGTAGCACTTGCCCCCTGAAGACAAAGACAGACTTGCCAGCTTCTTTCCACTTATGAACCCCTGGAGCCTGCTCTGAACTCTAATTCAACACAAGAATCATTTTAGTCTTACTCAGGAGACTCTACCATCAGGCTCTGCTTGCCTTCTAATAAAACCTTCTGCTCTCATGACCCTTTACCAGGGTCCAAGGACCAAAGTCAAATGAAACATGGCTAACAGGATCTCCCCTGATAGTATCACTTCATAACTATGTGACCCTGGGGAAGCCACTAATGTTTCTGAAACTTGGGTTCCTAATACTTATAATGTGTATAGAAATACCTGTTTCTCACCATGGCTCACAAAATTAAATAAGGAATATATGTAAAGTACATGGGTACATATCAGATGCTTTAATAAACAATTTTCTTCCTGTATTTCTTGTCATTGTCTTTAAAAACTGCTCTTCAAATCTTACTCATAAAATCAATTCCAGCTCAGGACTTCCCTGGAGATCCAGTGGTTAAGACTCCCTGCTTCCAACTCAGGGGATGCTGGTTATTTATTTATTTATTTTAAATCAATTCCATCTCAACCATTGGAATAATCTGGTCTTCAAATAGTTAATGTTCCACAAAGTTCACATCTTTCGTTTCTGCTCTAAAAATAAAAAAAAAAAAAGTACTCTAAACAATAAAGATAAGGAATCTGATGGGTCTATCATGGGATTAGATGGTTCTCTCATTTAGAGTTTAATACCCCAGTGACCCCTACTGGACAAAAATAGATACAGATGACTAAATTTTATAACTAAGACAAAGAGACTCTGTGATTGCTTGAGTCTAGTGAAATCCTCACACACAGAACTTTATTATATACAAGCTCAAGCCTGCCTCAAAACGCATACACACACATAACACAGAAGACGACAATGCTAAAGGCAACTCATGCCTTTCACAGGAGACACCATCACTGCAGTTTGGTTGGCTTACTGATTACTGAAACTGGATGCCCAGTATTCACGGCTTTCTGATGACTCCTTATAGAGAAAGGAGCAGGCAGAGAAGGAACAGCCACTGGCACACAACCCCTACCCCACACTGCCCTACAATTTTTCCATCCCCTGAGCTGACTCACTCTCCGCTCGGGCCAGACTCCCCATCCACAGCCAGGGCCACTCTGTGAGCCTGGTGAGTAATGCCTCCTCCCGGCTGCCTCTGACTTAACGAGCAATAAAAGGAAATGTGGGTGACAGTTCTAATGGAAGGGAACACACACCCCATCCCGGAAACAAGCACAGCTCCTCTCAACTCCCTGCAGAGTCTCAGAGCTACAGGGAATTCTCTCCACTGACAGCCAGTGGCAATGAAGAAACTGGGAAAGGCAGAAACACCAACGAGCACATCTAAAATCCGGGGACCACAGCTTCTATTTTGGATGAAACCAAGAGTAATGGACATGAAGCAGAGCCCAGCCAAGCCTACTGGTCAGCTCTGGCTCATTCCGCCCTAAGACTGCTCGTCTAGCCACAGCTCTGCCCAATGGTGACTGCAAGCCAGCCCCAGCACCAGACCGTCTGCTCTCCTGCAGCTTATATTACGAGGCAAAGCACTGCTGAAAACCAAACCTGAGGAAGAGGGAGCCTCTTAAGCAAGTGCCTGCCCATCCACCCTCAGGTGCCCCAAGTGGGGACTGACGAAAAGAATGGCATCTGGCGGTTTCGATTAGTGACTGGCATACTTGAGATTCAACAAAGCCTTAAAAAAACAACAGCTACCATTCAACTTTCTCCCAATAGATATTCCTAGGGCTTCTAGCCCCTCAGAGGTGATGATCTACAGAGCTACCTCAAACATTTTGGAAATGACTGCCGAGAGCTAAATAACTCAGGAAAATCAAGGAGGACCTTTGACACAATTTACCTTAAGGATACTTGAAGCAATAATCCTTGACATATTTTCAAACAGCAAAACTTTAACCAGGACTCAGCTAGCCTGGGTTGCTCCCTACTGTACGCACTCTACTACTAAATAAGAAAAAGAATCACCCCACATACATCATAACCACGCATTTTTAAAGAAGTTTTCTTGAAATCACAGCATTTTCCACTTCAGTTGCTTATATCCTTCTCAACTGTAATCCATGGCTCCCTAAGGACTTGGGGAAAAACTATTACACAACTCAGTTTTCTACAAAATTCAAAACAAATATTCAATATCCCAATTTGTCAAAAACAGAAATCAGAAAGAAATTACCTATGACAAAATTATGTCATTACTAAGACCAAAAGAAATGTATAAAAATTTTCAAGAAGAATGAAACCGAAGGCTTTCCTGGTGGCTCAGGGTGAGGAGCCCACCTGCCAAAGCCCTGGTCCGGGAGGATCCCGCGTGCCTCCGAGTGACTAAGCCCGCGTGCCACAACTACAGAGTAGCCCATGCGCTCTCAAACTAGAGAAAAAGCCCAAGCAGCTACGGCCATAAGAAAGCAATAAAATTTAAAAAAAAAAAGAAACAGACAGTGCCCTCTGATTAACTCTGAATTAACCAGAATATTTAATTAAGCATGTCTCAGATTTTATCACTACATCTAGCAGCTTGAGAGCTAGACAATGAAGTTATAGTTCCATTTCTGTCTCTAGCACCATTATAATGACTCTAGCACCATTTAATCACACTGGATCTATTTATTTATTCATAAAATGAGCTGATATTCTAGATCTCTAAATTCTTCTCCAGATCTAAAATCCCGTGCTTCTGTGAAATATTTAGTTGCCTAGGTTCTATGTTAACTATTACCAAACAATGGAAAATTTACAAACCAGTCCTGAGTCAAAAATATCAACAGAAATTCGATGAACTGGAGAGTGGAAAGATAAATGGTCACTAATTTAAATTTCGGCTTTCTCTTTCTGCTAAGTGCCTGTAGGGGGCCAGGGACACGGCAACCGGTGCTGCAAGGCTCCAGAAAGGCTCAGGAATTGGAAGCACTGGGTACCCTTGAGGGCCTGGGGGTGGGGTGGGGGAGAGCTGCAGGGGGAGGTGGGGCATAGATTGGCTGGATGCCCTCAGGCTCACCTGAGGTCAGTGAGGTACCTCACTGAAAACAGGAGCATTAAGTGAAATCTGACATAATGAACAACACAACCCTCCCCCTTGCCCTATTGCCCTGCTTGGCAACCCCAGAGCTCTGGCTGCCAGGCTAAAGAGGCCCCAGATAAGGAGACTGGCCAGGGGAAACGGACCTTCCCTACCCGGTCCATCATTACAGCCCACCAGGCAAGAAGCCCCACCAATCAGCTTTTTAGGGGCTAACTCTTAATTATGAAGGCCACCAAGAAACTTCAGACATAAGAGAGTCTCCAACAGGAAAGACAGAGACCATATGAGCAAACAGAAGGACCCTGAGACAAACGCAGACAACCGTGGGAGCAGAGAACACCGAAGGGAGGTGGGGATGACTATCTTCAGAGTCCTGAGCGGCAATACTGCCGTAAAACAAGAACAAGCACATAAAAACGCAATATGCAGAGAGTAAGGCGGAAATGCTCAGAAATAAAAGTTATGAGAGCAAAAATAAATACTTCAGAGAAGAGCTGGGAGATGGAGCTGAAGATCTTCACCATAAATCGCAACAAAAATAGAGACAGAAAATTGAGAGTGAGGGGGAGAGGGCAGAAAATCAACAGTGGAGTCCAGTATCCAACTAACTGAAGTACCAGAAGGAGAAAAGGGAAGGGAGGAAATTATCAAAGAACTAATCAATGAAAGAGGTGTTTTCAAATAAAGAAGACCCACAGAGAACCTAACTCCGTAATTAAAAAAGATCCTCATCAGTGCACATCATCATCATATATCAGAATATCAGAGATAGAAATAAAATCCTAAAAGCTATCAAAAAGAAAACAGCTCACAAACAAAGGTCAGGAACCAGAATGGCAATGGACTTCTCAAGAGCAATGATGAAAGCCAGTCATTTGTAACCTGGCACTCTACACCCAAACCCTCCATTAAATGAAAAGGAGAATAAAAACATTTTCAAATAAGCAAATTCTCAAAGATATTAATCTCTCAAAGATCCTTTCTCAGGAAGCTACTCTAAGATATATTCCAGTGAAGAGATGCTGTAAAGCAAGAAAAATGAGTGCATGAGACCCAGGAAACATGGCAGCCAATACAGAAGAGAGGCAACGGAATTCCCCAGCCTGATGGTAAAGGGAAGACTCAGGGTTTTAGCTTTACAAAAAGCTACAGCTGGAAAACAGAAAACTCCGGGGGGTGGGGGTGGGGGTGGGGAGGATATCTCCAAAGGAAATATTGAACCAAAAGATTATTTGATATGTTCCAACATACTGAGACTTGCCCTAGAGTCCCACAGGAGAGCATGGAGACAGGTACATAGAATGGTAAACAAATAATAACATAGGGCAATTGCTAATTCCAGGGAAAAAATTTAAAAATTGACCAAGAAAGTAAGTGTAACTGTAGAACATGACGTGCCTCAGCTTTAAGCAACTTTATACGATCATAACAATCTAAACACTGAGTACCTAGCAATGGTAATAATATGTGATGACAGAAACAAGGGAGAAGGGCAGGGATGAAAAAACTAAACCCAAATTTCCTAGAGTCGAACATCAACAGATAACGTCTGAAACTGAAAATTCAAAAATCACTAGTACAAGAGTCTATTTAGTAAGTGGAGTGGAAAACGCTAAAAGAAACGGCTAAATGACTTGGAAGTAGTTCTCACAGGTAGGGAGGGATAGAACAGGAGATGACTTTTGTTGGAAACTTCATAGTAATAGTAATACTTGACCTTTTAAAATGAGAACAAATATGATTTTGATAGAAACAATTTTATAGAAAGGTGGGCTGGATTATGAGAGGTCTTAAGTGACAAGACAAGTTTGGATTTTATTCTATAGGTGACAATGAGCCCTTTAAGGAGTCCTTTTCCTCCCCTACCAAAAAAAAAAATCAGAGATGTTTGGAATCCCAGCTCCCATGTGGATTCCTTTAACATTCTGGTTAACTGGCATGTCAGAATAGTTCTTGCTTACCACTGCTCAACCTCATGCTTAAAGGCCTTGAGCTCATAACCAAAGGAAGAGAGGACCTGTATATATTAAGGGACCGATACACAAAGAGCATGTTCAGGACGAGACTGATGCTTCTGCTCAGGGAGTCAGGTGGTGATTTCTGAAACACCGTCATCACAAATTACCCTCAGGAAATCAAACCCATTCTAGAGAATATTTTTCCCGGCATTTCAAGTTAAAAATCTACTCTACTGCTGACCTGTTATTTCATAGAGAGATAACAGAGAGAAGTACAGCAGGCAGGAGGAACAGTGCTAACTGTGGCCCAAGGAAGCCCAGCACCCTTCTCTAAGAAAAACTGTCTGGTTCATGTCCTTCATACCCTCACCCAAAGATCAGTTTCAGTCCCATAGTGTACCTAGTAGTATTGTCCAACAATTAAAGATGGCACCGAGTAGTAAATAAAGCTGTCTTTTCCTCTCTTTCCATTTTCAGGCATTTTTGTTTGTTTGTTTGGGGTTTGTTTTTTTGTTTTCACTTTTTCTTCTTACTTATGATATATCTTGGGCTTCCCTGATGGCTCAGCTATAAAGAATCCACCTGCTATGTAGGAGACATAGGAGACGTGGCTTCTAACCCTGGGTCGGGAAGATACCCTGGAAAATAAAACACAATCCACTCCAGTATTCTGGCCTGAACAATCCCATAGACAGAGGAGCCTGGTGGGCTACTGTCCAAACGGTCACAAAGAGTTGGACATACTGAGCACACAGAAGAGACAGCACATACGGCATATCTTAAAGAGAGGCACTATTTCTCGGCAGTGTCCTATGCCACCTAAAAGCCCCTATCTCCATGGCACTTGCAGATGAATGATGCATAAAACACAAAAGCAACAACTGATATTGCTAAGATATCTCTCCTCAGATATTCCTTGAGTTGTTGTTTAGTTGCTAGGTCGGGTCCAACTCTTGCAACTCCATAGACTGTAAACCGCCAGGCTCCTCTTTCCCTGGGATTTTTTCCAAGCAGGACTACTGGAATGGGTTACCATTTCCTTCTCCAGGGGTCTTCCTGACCCAGGGATCAAGCCTGCATCTTCTGTGTCTCCTGCAATGACAGGCAGATTCCTTACCACTGCGCCCCTCGGGAATCCCATTCCTTGAGTACTAGCACTAAATATCCTTTCTTTTATCCTTTCGTAAACTACTGATTTAGCCTCCAACTAAAATGTGGTTTAGCTGCTAAAACACAGTGATGACCGAGAGCACTCACTCCTTACAGTCTTAATATCAATGGGAGCCTAAACATCTAACCAACTGGAGTGCTTGACAAATGAAAAGATTAGAAAACTTATCTATCCTTCCTCCTGACTGTGAGTTTCCCCCACGTATCAGCTTCATCCATACACACCAAGGAGGGCACTCAACTCAAAGAAAAGAAAAATAAACCACTAAGATTAGAACAAAGATCCAGCTCTTGCCCAAACACTGGAGGGAACCAGAGCACTTTGAGCAATAAGGTAAAGTCCCTAAGATCTGAGGGGCTTCCCGCCTGCCTCATGCAAGAGACGTAAGAGATGCGGGTTTGATCCCTGGGTCGGGAGGATCCCCTGGAGGAGGTCATAGCAAACCACTCCAGTATTCTTGCCTGGAAAAAAGTCCCAGGGACAGAGGAGCCTGGCGGGCTGCAGTCCACAGGGTCGCAAAGAGTCAGACACATCTGAAGGGACTTGGTACACACAGGCCCTGAGAGCTGCACTTCTGCTATCTAGGCAAGTTCCTGTATCTAATACATCAGGGAAAACGCCACATCTCAGCCACCCTGAGCGTGTGATTTTCAGTTCTCAGACACAGGCCCTGCGAGTCACGGAGCTGATGCGCAGAGTGAAGGAGCCCATACACAGCGCACTGCCTGTGAAATACGTTCACGACTGGCACCGGATGGGGTGAGGTGTCCCACCCAGATACAAACACAGTACACCTGAGACAGGCACGGACTTGACCTCATGCTCTGAAGGCTCTGCCCACACCAGGGCTCCTGAGAAAGGGACTGAAAAACAGGTGACGATTCTTGTGATCTGTGCCAGTCAATCGTCCTGACTACCCTGGCAGCCGTGCAAGCCAACACCGCCCTCCAGCACCTCAATCAAGGTTCCTGTCTCCACCTGCTCCTCTGACATCATCCTGTCATTATATTTTCTTTGAAATTCCTCTGATGAAAAATGAGTCATCTCTTCCTGCCAACACAGGCCTAAGCGTCATTAAGGCAAGTCATTCTCCTTTGTCCACCTTCTGGACACAGGGCGCCACCCAGAGGCTCCTCCAGCTACTCCCCACCTCCCAGGAAAGAATGCCTCTGAGCAAGAACAGCCTGGTCGAAAAAGGTAAGAAATGAAAAGAAGGGAGGTTCTGAGAAGAGCTGGGAGGGTCAACAAAAACGAGGGTAGAACACAGACAGTCACATTTAAAATGTGACTGAAAGGTTTCAATCTCAGAACAGTCACCTTAAAAGTTTTGGTTCCTGATACAAAGTGCCATCAGCTCTTCTTCAAGAAGTTAACTGCAAACCTAAATTTCTCACCCAAGGTGAGAAAGAAGAGAAAGGCTTTGAGGCAACGGTCACCTGCCCAGTGCTTGAGAGTGATGCTCTAACTTCAAGATTCACGATGGCAGGGAACAGGGGCCAAGTTCAAACTGACAAAATACTATTCAGACCTACAAATCACCTGAAATGTTTTGGATAACAGCTTATTGAATTTCATTCATATACCGTCCACATACTTATTAAAGTATGTAATTTAATGCAAGTATATTCACAGAGCTGTGCAACCATCACCTGAGTATCTTTTTATGTGCTTATTATTGGACATTTATGTTTCTTGAGAAACATCTATTCAAACCTTTTGCCCATTTGTGATTAAATTGTCTTTTGACTGTTAATTAAGAGGACTTTACATATTTTAGATACAAGTCCCTTAATACAGCAGTCCTCAACCTTTCTGGCACCAGGGACCACTTTCGTGGCAGGTGATTTTCTCACGGGTTGAGCGGGATGGTGTAGGGATGATTCATGTGCATTCCATTTATTGTGCACTGAACTCCTAGTATTATTGTTACATCCACTCCATCTCAAATCATCAGGCGTTAGATCCCGGAGGCTGGAAACCCCTGCCTTGTTAGATGTATGGTTCACAAATATCTTTTCTCGTTCTATGGGGCATCTTTTTACTTTCCTAACAGTGTTCTTTGAAGCACAGTGTTCTTTGATCAAATCTAATTTATCCACATTTTTCTTTTGTTGCTTGTGCTTTCAGTGTCATAATCAAGAAACTGTTGCTTATTTCAAGGTCACAATGATTTTTGCCTAAGGTTTCTTCTAATAGTTCTCTAGTTTTAGCTCTTACACATAGGTCTATGAGCCATTTCAAGCTAACTTCTGTACATCATGCAAAATAGGGGTCCAATTTCATTCTTTTGCATATGGATATCCAGTTGTCTCAGTATAATTTGCTGAAAAAGGAATTCTTTCCACATTGAATTTTCTTGGCACCCTTGTCAAAAACTGACCATAAATGTAGGGGTTTACTTTTGGATTCTCATTCTATTCCATTGATTTATATCTCTATTCTTATACCATTACCACACTGTCTTAATTACTGTAGTTTTGTAGTAAAGTTTTCAAATTGGGAAATGTGAGTGCTCCAATTTCCTCTTCTTTTTTTGAAGATTATTTTGGCTATCATGGGTCCCTTGCATTTCTTTATGAATTTTAAGATCAGCTTGTTAATTTCTGCAAAACAAAACAAAAAAAAGGTCAACAGAGGTTTTGGTAGGGACTGCATGGAATCTACAGATCAATTTGGGAAGTATTTCCATCTTAACAATATTGTCTTCCAGTACATGAATATATAACATAAAAAGCAATCTGAGCTGATGTCTTGTGATACTTGGAGACAAAAGTACTCAAACTTCCTTACGCTCTTCAAATACTAAGCACTCTAGAGACACTTGATTTTTGAAGATTCCTCCCCAAAAGAAGTGATATGCCACAAGATGAGGATTACAAAGCCACAGTGTACCTTTCATACTGCAAAGCAATGCATCATGCAAGTTTCCAAAACAGCTGAGCAGCCTGCGTCCTAAGGCCTAGAGACACAGCCAAGCATAACAAGGGCTGAGAGAAACAGCAAAGGCCCTGTGCTGTGCCAGGTCCTACTGGCCTTGGCTCATTCCACTTCAGGAAAGGAAAAAGAATGGAATAACCATGATCTATCTCTCCACCACAAATGCCTCAAATATGACAGGATAAAAAGTGTTCAGAAACTAACTTACACTTTCTTCTATGTAAATGAATCATCCTGAGAGAAATAAAAAGTTGTATCGTATAAAGAGTAGGAATTCAGAAATTACATAAATGGACTTGAACGTAGCCATCTAACTGAAGAAGAGAAGCAATCAGAGTAAGTCTTAATTCTATGAAGAAATGTCGGTTTAGTGCTTTTGCCCATTTTTTGATTGGGGGGTTTATTTTTCTGGTATTGAGCTGCATGAGCTGCTTGTATATTTTTGAGATTAATTCTTTGTCAGTTGCTTCATTTGCTATTATTTTCTCCCATTCTGAAGGTTGTCTTTTCACCTTGCTTATAGTTTCCTTCATTGTGCAAAAGCTTTTAAGCTTAATTAGGTCCCTTTGTTTATTTTTGCTTTTATTCCCATTACTTTGGGAGGTGGGTCATAGAGGATCCTGCTGTGATTTATGTCAGAGAGTGTTTTGCCTATGTTTTCCTCTAGGAGTTTTATAATTTCTGGTCTTACATTTAGATCTTTAATCCATTTTGAGTTTATTTTTGTGTATGGCTACAAAATGTTCTAGTTTCATTCTTTTACAGGTGGTTGGCCAGTTTTCCCAGCACCACTTGTTAAAAAGATTATCTTTTCTCCATTGTATATTTTTGCCTCCTTTGTCAAAGATAAGGGGTCCATAGCTGCATGGATTTATCTCTTAGCTTTCTATTTTGTTCCATTGATCTATATTTCTGTCTTTGTGCCAGTACCATACTGTCCTGATAACTGTAGCTTTGTAATACACGATGGAATATTATTCAGCTATTAGAAAGAATGCATTTGAACCAGTTCTAATGAGGTGGAAGAAACTGGAGCCTATTATACAGAGCGAAGTCAGTCAGAAAGGAAAACACCAATAGAGTATATTAACACATACGTATGCAATTTAGAAAGATGGTAACGATGACCCTATATGTGAGAAAGCAAAAGAGACACAGATATAAAGAACAGACTTTTGGACTCTGTGGGTGAAGTGAGGGTGGGATGATTTGAGAGAATAGCATCGAAACATATCTATTACCACATGTGAAACAGATCACCAATCCAAGTTCAATGCATGAAACAGGGCTCTCAAAGCTGGTACTCTGGGACAACCCTGAGGGATGCAATGGGGAGGGAGGTGGGAGGGGGTGTAGGATGGGGGACAAATATACACCCATGGTAGATTCATGTCAACGTATGGCAAAAACCACTACAGTATTGTAATTAGCCTCCAACTAAAATAAATAAATGATTTTTAAAGCCTTAATTCTACATTTATATATAAACTCTTTTCACTTAAATTTGTTTATCTAGAATGGCTAAGGAACGGTGGGTGATGAAGACTGGAGGGAATAGGGCTCCTAACCCTCCTTTGGGTTGCTACTACATTTATTAGATAAGAATAAAGGCAAAGAATAACATAACTTCATATTATATAAACTATACAATTACCATATAGTTAAACAGGCAAAAAGCTAACCAAAGGCAATCTAAACCCTACCATCAACTCTCATCTGTTCTATCATACAGCAAAGCTCCTACTTTCAAACACAATCAAATGCATACTGTGGGTGGCAAGCAAGGGTCTTTACATACATACCTCTAATCCTCTCCAATTTCTACTCTTTCAGATAGGAATCACATCCCCATTTTATACAAGAGGAAGCTGAGAGACTTACAAAGTATTCAGTACCTTGTTCAGGGTTACACAGGTAGGATCCCAGGAGAGCTGGGATTCAAGCCCAGCCATCTTCAAATCTTTATCTGGTGCTTTTCCCACTAGTCCAGTGGCCTTCCAAATATCCCAAATCTCCTATCTCTCTGCTTCATCTCAAGGCCTTCAAGGAACAGAAGACACGGAAGGGAACCTGAGTGCCACTCCATCTGTTCTGAGTGGAACTGGTTTTCCCAGACCAATTAAAGAAACAGAGGGGAGGAAGGGAAGGAGGCAGAGGTGAAGTGGGGAGAGGGAGAAGAGGAGGGGGGAAACAGGTAATGGAAGAAGGAGAAGTATGACCAAAGACAAAGGTGGGCATCAGTAGAGAAGTGTATGTGAGTTCATCTTACAGCTAAAAATGAAACTGAGTAAGGGCAGGGTCTGGCAACAAAGACAAGATGACCTCAGCCAAACTTCCTGACCATTTCCACTTCTCCCCTGTAAACAGGAGTTAAAATATCACTTAATCACTGTTTAATTATTCTCCAGAACTTCAGTGTGGTTTAACTCCTTATATTCTGACAGTCTCCAGCACGCTCCAGAAAATCCCAGAAGGGAACTAAAGACCATCAAGAGATGGTTAAAGCTGACAAGAAAGCAGAAGGAAACTTTCAATAAGCACAAGGCTCCAAAACCACTTTACCAAGCCGGAAGTATTATATTAAGCTCACAGGCCACCTGTTCCTTCTGCTTTCCAATCTGACACCTAATTCGTGCCATGGCTCACGAAGGGATTCCATGAGTGCGACGCCAGACCAGATTTTACTCTGAGGGCCAGGGCTTTAAGACCGCTGGAATGTGCCCCATAAAGACGTGGGGTGTCTGGGCAGCTGAAAGCCCCCAAGGGAATTCAGGAAGGACAACTGCTTTCCCTCAGACTGAGGCTGTGAGTTTAAAAATAACTCTGAGTGATCCTAATGCCTTAAGAATCATTTGGGAAAGAATGTGATTGAATCCAGCAACTCTTTGTCCCATTAGGGTGAATGAAAGAGCGGGGGGGGGGGGGGGGGGGGGGGGAGAGAGAAATGTTCTTACGACCTCCCTCAAGGAGTCTGACAGGACACAAAGCTAAGCGAAATCCCTGTCAATGTGCCCAGGAACAAAGGCTTATAGACTACAGTGTTTTTCTCCATTTCTTTAGGAATAGGGAACTCCTTTACGAAGGATGTTCATACACGTGTGGCATCTGTGAAATACCAAAATTATGTTCAGTATATGAAGTATTTTTAATAGGAAACACTACAGCGTAACTATCACGAAGAACGCTGGCAGACCTTGCAGGCTGCCTGTCTTACTGGGTACAGAGATACAACCTGGGGCCTCTCGCTCCCTTCCTAGAATTTGTAAACAGGAGGCAGAGGGGAATAACAGTTTCCCTGACAGCCTAGATGCTGCGGAAATCCCCTTCTCAGTGATCCCATTTCTCAACTTGACTAAAACAACTACCACCCAGATTCTTGGAAATTGCCATTTTCCTTATTCAATTGGGAGCTTTATCACCATGGCAGTGCAGCTTTTCTTTTGAGCCAGATCGCTGAAGGATTTCAGCATTATTCTCACTCAAATGCTTCTAAAGACTTGAGGGTCACTGGGAACAGCCTAAGGGTACTTCAGCAGGCTGTGGCTCTCCCATTCACACAGCTGCTGGGAGAGATAGCAAAGTAAACAGCGCACAGAACAGAACTGTGACGGGGCCACAAAGCTACCTTGAGGAGCAGACTCTGAGAGAAAGCTGCATTACCCATGCCAGGCATGGGGGCGTGCAGACCGACCATCCTCTTCTACACACACAAACACTCCCACCACCACCAACGTGCCCCTCTTGTGAGCAATAAGAATGTTACAAGTGTCGCATGGAGTGATTCCTGAGCCCCTCTCCGATGTTCACTTCTCCAACAGCAAAATGATGACAGCCAGGGCCTGGCTCAGTTATATGTACATTAGCTATCAGTCTGGAAAACTCCTGTATGAGAAACCCTGTTAGGTGGTCCATCACCCAAGGCTCCACAAGTCAATCATGGCTGTTGAAGTTTGTTTTATTGGAAGGTTTAGTTGTTCATTTTTTGTTTCTTGTTTGTTTTTACACTTTTTCTGAGACAAAAGAAACATATGGCTGAAAATAAACCATTTTCCTTCCTTGGGGTTGAGAAAGCAAGGACAACAGCTTCAAACTTTGTCATAATGTGATGTTTTAAACCAACAAAAGCTGAAGGAGTTGGGCAGCACATAATGGAAGGTTGGAGCAGGGCTTCAAAGATCAGAACACCTGTTTGCTCCTTCCAGTCAGAAGTTCCTTTCAGATGCTCTGAAAACAGGGCATCAACTTCCCCCAGGCCTGATGAATTGCTTGATTTATATGCAGCATCATGATTTTCATTAGTTATTTTTTTCTGATACACTCCCCCTACTGCTCAAAAGAAATAGCATAAAAAAAAAATTAGAATGTATCTAGCTTAATGCTTGGAGAAGGCAATGTCACCCCACTCTAGTACTCTTGCCTGGAAAATCCCATGCACGGAGGAGCCTGGTGGGCTGCATGCAGTCCATGGGGTCGAGAAGAGTCGGACACAACTGAGTGACTTCACTTTCACTTTTCACTTTCATGCACTGGAAAAGGAAATGGCAACCCACTCCAGTGTTCTTGCCTGGAGAATCCCAGGGATGGGGGCGCCTGGTGGGCTGCTGTCTAGGGGGTCGCACAGAGTCGGGCACGACTGAAGTGACTAAGCAGCAGAAAAGAATATAAAGAATTCCATTTCTCCCACCTGCCCTTTTTACTGAGAAAATATAACTGGACCTTGGGACTCTGGGAAACCCCACCTGCCCTATCTGAGGGCTAAACTAGCGTTCAGTACCCTGTAATGGGGGATTTCTTTCAAGATCCCAGTGAACAGCTGCTCCATCTCCTTTAGTTCTGCGACCAAATCGGGACAAAGCAATTACAGCCTCTCCACGGTATCTCTCTAAATACACATACAACCTTCTTTTCTCAAGTTGAACCCCTTGAAAGTAGGGACTGTGTATTCTCTCAACACCTAGTCCTAGTACCCTGCAAAGAGTGGAATTCAGCAAATGTTTGTTGATCCTGACTACCCTCTGTGTGTCAGCTGATTCCCTACACAAACCCTCGCCCGCCTAGAAGTATGATCCATCAGTCTCCCTGGTCTCAAACCTCTCTGCCTGGGACAGTGATTACAAGTCCTGGAAGTCGTGACAGGGTTCTCAGCTTTTATTAAGAGACACCACATCATTCTCAAATATATCTTTGACAAAGAACTAAATTTAACCCTCTTGAAATTCATACTGTCCAGCATCTTTGTTAAGGAAAAGAACTGAAATAAAATTAAACAAAAGAAGTCACAATTCCCCAAAGGCTGTAAGAAGAAAGAAAATGTTACAAAAGACTGCTCCCAACCAAGGCTTCAAAGGCAAGTAACGTGATTAGGAGAAAAGGAATTCAGCTCCAAGTCAGGAACCAGGGTCACGGTTTCAGCTCGTCAATAAGCAGCTGTGTGGCCTGGAAGAAGTGTCCTTTGACTTCTCTGGGTGGGCTCCATTCTCCATCCATCTCTTAATGATACTATGAATCTGGAGTTAATCCATGAACCAACTACTCATCTAGAGCTAAACCAGTGATTTTAGTGGGTATAACAAGAATTCGTTTCTAACTGGCCTAGCATAAGCAGAAATTTTCTACTGAAGAATGATGTGAAGGGAGAAGAACATGAAAGAAAGAAAGGGTCTTACATGCAAGGGGTAAGAACTGTAAGTTAGCAGAGGACCAGAGAGGAGGAAAGTGGAAGCTATGGTTATAGAATTAAATGAAGATTGTCCAAGGCTTTCCCTGCCCACTCGCTCTCTCCTGCAACCCCTCTTTAAAGAATCTTGAACACTGAAAATAATTAAGAATGCAATAAACAGACACACAGATAAGTACTTTGGATAAAAGAGACTGCAGAGGATTATAAAACATGTTTAGAAGAAAAAAAATAATGATTTAAAAAATAAATAAGAAAAACAGAATGCACAAAAGAAAGATACCAGAGAATCTCAACACACCTGCATTGAAGTACAGAAACCGAGGAGAGAGTGAGAATTTAAACATGTGCAGAGGTTTACTCACAATTACCAAGGTGAAGTTATAAACAAAGCGAACATAAGGTGGTAGGACTTGAATCTGAGACATCAGCAAGTCTGGGCTCCAGCGTACCTCGAACACACTGTGAGCATCTTGAATCCTGAATAGGATTCTAGTGTTTAAGAACAGCTATCCTTTCACTTAAATTGACCCCTACGTACAGACTGAATACTTCATGTGGTGTCCCAACTCTATCCTGGAGTATATACAAAACCAGGTTTATACACTTGGATTTTATGGACCATTTGAGATATTTTTCAAAGATAATTTTGATTATTTCAGATTTTCACTTTATGTGCTAACTTTAGAAACTAACTTCTTGCAAGAGGTAAGATGAAACTTCACCTTGAGGGACTGGGTTGGGTGGCGGGGCAGGGGGAGCAGGGAGGCAGACATGCAAATTCTTCCTAAAAGCTACAGCAATGCAGACATGGGCAAGAAAGAAACAACAAACTTAAATTTCCATGTCCCTTCCTTAGCCACCCCCACCAATCTGGGAAAGGAGGCCGCAGCTCATAAAACAGCTTAGAGGCTTAGGCCGAATCATTCACTGTGTCTCTTTCTTATGGCCTGGGAAACGCAGTGGCCAGGCACTAGGTCTGGCGCCTCCATTAACGACACTGCCAGACCTGGTACTACAGTCAGTGCACCAGCCCTGGGGATGCCCCCTTTCGCTCCTGACATGCCTCCTGCTGCATGTTTGAAGGACCAGAGGACCCTCCTCTATAGCTTGGCTCAGGCTCTCCTGGGGCACAAGAAACCTCACCATCCCCAAAGACCAAGGAAGTAATGACCTGCTGTAGTCATGACCCACTCCCACCCCACAAATAAGAACTGTTTTTGCCAACAAATAGTAAGTTCCTCCTATGAGATGGATTCCCTTACTGACATTTAATTAAGAAGGCACCGAGCCTCCAAGATGTGTCCACACAGAGAATAAATCTTTCCCTTTGCCTCTGACTGATAAAAAGATCAGGCCCAATGGGAATGTTTGCCTCCTTTTCATTATAAAAAGACAAAGATCTGACTCTGACAGCTCTAGCAAGCCACAACTGGAATCAGGAAAATAAAGCTACACTCAGCATTTACTACACATAGGAATAATAGTATTTACTGAGACAGTCGATATTTACTGACACTACTATGTACCAAGTACCGATTTAAGTATTTTCTACATAGTCATTCAGTCTTCATCACAATTCTATGAAAGGAGCACTATTATAATCCTCAATTTATGGCTGAGAAACTGTCACCTAAAAGAGAAAGGTTAAGGAACATGCCCAGTCACACAGTGGGATTCAAGCTCATCTGTATGGTAGGTCCTTGGGGAACAGTAGTTTTGTATGGATTTCAAAAAAAGAAAAGACAGGAAGAAAGGCTGGTAAAAGCAGTCACTAAAAATTGGACTGATTTTATTCATTATTTTTATCTCTGCACAAATGGGTGCCAAAGCATGATTAAGCCTCTCCTGGCTTCATTCAGCTATCTTTCCTTCCCCCAAGCACAGCACCTTCAGAGGCTCTGAAGTCTTCTCACACCAGCTTAAGAAGAAAAAAAAAAAATTGAGAAGACGGCCTTAATCAAAAGCCCGTTTCTCCTGGCAAACAAAAGGCCTTGGTATTTCCAAAGACAGACTGGTTATTCTTAACCCTAACCAAAGATTCTTTGGCAGAGAAAGAAATATGAAAATGTTAGGCTTGTGGGAATGGCCTGTGCTTTGGGCTTTTGTGTCCCACTCAGTGAAGGCAGCCCACTGAAACACAAACACGGCAGCCCCCCAGCAGCTCCAGGCCAATTTCCTTAATTCCATGGTCTAGGGAGAGGAGAGTCTCTGTTCCTGGGGGCCTAACTCCTTTCCCCTCTACCCGAGGAAGTGTTCAACAGTTTTAAAAGCAATAGGGAAAATGCATTTGAAGATACAGACCCATAACAGCTCAAGTTGTGACATTTAAAGAAAAGGAACCCATGGCAGGTGGAAGGGGCAGGGATTAGGCCTAATTCCGGGTGCTCTCACCAATCTCTGCAAGTCTTACCCCAAGTCAGCAACTCAAGAGTTTTAGCACTTCCTTAAGTATAACTGTTAAGATCTGGCAGTTCAGTGCTTTCTCCACTTACACTGGATTTTAAAGATGGAGTGTGGCCCTAAACGGTCTTAAGTGGTAGACGTTTCCCCAGTAGAGTAAAGAGAAATTAAGACTGTTCTATAAAATAGGTCAGTAAGGAAATAAAAGGGAGGCGGGACAGTCTACCCGAAGACAAGAAGGTGCCAGCAGCACTCATCTCAGAGCTATCTGGACTAGCCTCAGACTCTGTGACCCTCCACTCCTACTGCTTTGTGTGGACACGGCAATTTCACTATAACCCTGAGATCCAGGCAACAGCACCTTTCTTTGGCTGCTTTGCCAGGATACTGTGAACAAAACCACCGGGAGGCCACAGGCCTAAGGCTCAGCAGGCTCACCTCCTACTGGCCGGATCTCTGTCACAGTGGGGAACAAGAGGAGTCTCAGCCTCGCTGTGAAATTCCTGGGAGCCAGCAGCCCAAAGTAACGTGATTATTCTCTATAATGGCACCAAACCTTACTGTGCTAAACCAAGAGGTGATGAGGCCCTGGTGAGGCTCTGGACTCTGAATCCTGACTGCCCTGGAATCAGGCCCTGGGTCTTAACCTCAGGCAGGACCAAAGGCCAGTAGAATAAAAGGCACTGCTTGGCCCTGCTCAAACCGCTGGCAAGTTTCAAATGTCTGGCATACACTAAGTTCTCAAACATTGGCTGAATGAACAAATGAATAAAACATTTCATCCTCAACCGCTGTACTCGGTTCCTTCCTACACCCAGTGGGGTGGAGGGAGTGTCAGAGAACTCTAGACAGTAGGGAAAAAACTTTCTTTTCTCTGCCATTCCCTGGTGAACAAGCTCTTCTATGACAAAGTATAAATGCTCCCTTCTATATAAAAATCATTTCTTGACTGTTCTCTCTCAGAGCTGGATAACAGGCTGCACTATCTAACCAAGGACAGCGGTTCTTCTGCAGCTGGTGCTCGACACTCGGGGTCCTCTGGAAGATGGCAGAGCCCAGTCCAGGAGACGTCCATCGTGGCAGTTCTGGTAGCAGCGACAACTTGGAAACAACCCACACATTCAACATTTAACACAATGGCTAAGTGAAACCATTAACCACACTATAACATAAAATTATAATGACTTTAAGGGAACAGTAAAAGAAAAAAAAAATCCTTATAATGTTACATGAAAAAGGCATGGATCTATACATGCCAACTGAAAGCAGCTGAATACAAAAGGCCACACGTCATACGACCCCACTTACATGAACTATCAAGAACAGGTAAGTGAGCAAGCTGATGAGTGGCTGTCAGGGTTGGGGGAGGGGAGGGGAGTCACTGCCTCATGGGTCCCTTGGTTTCCGTTTGGGGTCATGAAACAGTTCTGGAACTAGACAGTCATGAGGGTTGCTCAACATTGAAAACGTATTTAATGTCAATCAACTGTACACTTTAAAACTACTACAATGGTAAATTTTATGTCATGTGTATTTTACCACAATAAAAAAACTATATTAAAAAAAAAAAAAACAGAGACCAGGATTACACTTATTTGTAAAAGTAAGCATGGATCAGAAAGGAGCACAGTCAAGTCCAACACCTGTTAAAACGGGACTTCACTGATATTAGATGATAAATAAAAATCAGGAGAGGAACATAAGAACGCGAGAAGCATAGAGCCAGCCCTAAAGTCACAATCACAAGCCTGGGAATAAGTGCCTACCCAAGTTACATAGCTCACCAGGCGCCAGAACAGCAGGTGTGTGTGCTATAGGGTGAGGGAGAGAGGTCTCCAGCCCTCCTCAGCCCAGTCCGCTAATCCCCCTTTAAAAAAAAAAAAAAAAAAACTCCCTAGGGCAAAGCAACCATCTGCTTCAACAAAGCCTAGAGCCCTCAAGCATATTAACTCCTTCAGTGCTGATCTCATACAGATGGGCTTCACCCAATATTAAGTGCTTTTCATTTAAAAATAAATACCTCTAAATGTTAGGATCTAAGCTTCACCCAAAAAGGGACTTGGTCGTGTCTTCTGGTATATCCTTAAATATCCCGAATAAATGGATGTCAGTGGATACTGCGTAAACTATTTGCTTGATGAACCCATTAAATGCCTTTTTCTTACAATAATAGTTTCATTTATGCCTTGCTTTCTGAAGTCGCCCTTTTCATCTGTCCTCACTCAAGAGTCCAACCTGGTTTCCTCAAAGTCAGCTGACAGAGCAGTATGTGTCTGCTTACATACCGCATAACTAGTCTTCTCGGTGTGTGATTTACTGCTGAGTCCCAGTGCCTAAGCCCAGCACACGTGGTAGGTGCTCATACGCATTTGTCAACTGAAAGAAGGGTTCATTTTGGTCACCATGCCTCGTAAGTGCTCAGTAATGAGCGCTTAAAGTTGGCGAGGTACGACAAGAGAGATGGACATAGAATGTCTATAAAACAGTCCCCTCAAAGAGCCTACAGTTTCAACATGCAGGCAAAACTAGCGTGTGGGAAAGTGACACATCAGCATGGACTGATAATCAGAGATGTCTTCGTGCAAAAGAAAGATCTGCAGTGAGGCCTGAAGAAATGGATGGATTTCGGTGAAGTACAAAGAGCAGGGCACTCCAGGTAAGGAGCTGCACAGGAAGGGCGAGAGGAGCCGGTGGACAAAGCACTTTCGGGCACAATGAGGAGGGGTATCTGTCTGGGAGTGTCCCGGGAAATAGTGTGAGATAAGCCTGGATAAGGAAGAAGGGGGTCAGAGCATAAAAGGTCTTTCTTACTTTGAGTAACAGAAAACACTAGGAGTAGCTGGCAGTGATAACTGGAAGGCAGAGACAGGACACAGGAAACAAAATCCGAGGCTGTCCCAGTAATTTAGGCGAGAGGTGATGAGTGCCTGGACTAGAGTCTTAGCAGAGGGAATGGGGAGAAAAGGGGATATTTAGGAGAAGTTCTGAAAAAACAAACGAACTTGATGACAGATTGAAAATGGGCATTGATGAAGACAGAAGAGTCAAAGATGTCTCCAGGGTTTCTGATCTTGAAGACTGGAGAATGTGAGCACAGTCATCAAAAAAACAGGAAGAAGAGGAGATGCCAAGTCTAAGTTTGGTTTTGAAAATACTCAGTTTGAGGCAATATCCAACTGTGGATGTCCTGTATGCAGCTGGAAAGAGAGACTGAAACACAAGGATTTTTATACACATAATGGAATATTATTCAGCCTTTAAAAAGAAGTAAATTCTTCATATGTTAAATGTGGATGAACCTTAAGGATGCTATGCTAAAGGAAATAAGCCAGTCACAAGAGGAAAAATACTGCACAATTCCACTTACATGAGGTTTTCAAAGCAGTCAAACTTAAATAAGCAGAAAGCAGAATGGTGGTTGCCAGGGGCTGAGAGGATAGGGAAAGAGGAAGTGGCTATTCAACCAGAACAGACAGAGTTTCAGTCCTGCAAGATGAGAAAGTAGTAGAGATCTCCTGTACAACAAATGGTCATACAGTTAACAAAAATTTGTTACGAGGGTAGATTTCATGTTAACTGGACTTTATTACAAATTTTTTTTTAAAAAATTTCAATTGAGATTTTTTAAGTAGAAGAAGACAGATATGGGAATTTGTAGTTTAAAAGAAAAGCTGGAGCCAGAAAAACTGGCTGGAGAAAGAAAAGAAGCCCAAGAGCTGCCTAATAATAATGTCCGCTGTGTTCCTTAGGTGTTTAAATGCCAGCTTGTGTTAGGAGCTTTACCTATGCTATTAATTTAGCCCTCATAATTTTTTTGTGGGAGATATTATTACCCCTGTTTTACAGACAAGAAAATTGAAGCTCAGAGAAAGTCAGTAGCTCGTCTAAGTCACCTACGTGGTTAAGTCTAGAAACATAGATTTTTTTTTTTTTAACCCAATCCAGCCTGGATCCAAAACCTGTGTTCCTCTCCCTCCTCCACACTACCTCTCCCCTTAGGAGACCTTGAGAGTGAGTCAGAAGAAGGAAAAGATCCAGCCAAGGCAGACAAACAGCAATCAGATGGGTAAGGGAAAACCAAGACATGCCCTCACTGAAGCTGATAAAAGAGAATATTTTAAATAGGCAGGAATGTGATCAACAGTGTCAAAGTCAACACATCAAATCCCTCGGTAGAGACCTGTAAAGATGGAGCCCGGGGGGACTTCTCTGGTGGCCCAGCGGCTAAGGCTCCACCCTCCGATGCAGGGGACACGGGTTTCATCCCGCATGCCTCAGGGCAACGGAGCCCGCAAGCTCTGAGGCAACCACTGAACCCGCTGGCCACAACCAAGACCCAGTGCAGCCAAATACACATAAATAATTTTTAAAAAAGATGGAGCCCTGCAGCCAGAGAATTTCAAAGAAACGAAAGTCCTACCCAGACCGAAATGGGCCTCTTCTCTCCCTCTTATCTCTGGCAGACACCTGGGGCTGCTGGTCTCAGCTACAGGCCTCGCGCTGAGGTACACCATCTGACCAGTCCCAGGAAACACCAGCCCAGACACAGAGCATGGCACAGGGTGAGACCCCGCTTGAGTTGTCGGAGAAACCTGAATCCCAATTCAGAATATAGCTCTACTTAAAATCTGTTTGTTCCTAAAACCAAACTCTCTTTTAGAAGAATTTCACATGCCTGCTCTCTTTACTTCCTCTCTTATCCTAGACAAATAAAATCAGGTACATCAGGAAAAGCTCCACCTTAGCTATAGCCTTACTTCGCTAAAAATGACCTTACGTTCTGCTACCAAAGTTATACGTCTCCTCCACCAAAAAAAACCCTGAGCACTTACATCATTCTTCTCCTTAAAAACAGAGTGCCCCCTACTACCTACAGTATTCCTTAGCCTTTTATAACAGACTCAACTTTTCATTCTAGCCGAAACAACTACCCACTCTCTCCAGCTTCCTACTTCGTAACACTTCGCGCCCTGCCCAGAGGAAACAGAGACCTTCATGAGTCTACTCTTTTGCACACCCTGCTGCCTTCCCAGAATACCTTTCTCCATTTTTGGACTCACAAACTCCTACCTACATGCAAGGTTCACCTCAAATACCGATCCCTCTATGAAGGCTTCCCAACCACCCACCAACGGCTGCTAGCAGTCATTCCACCTCTGTTCTCACAGCACGATATTCATATTTTTATCACTGCACCGGCTGTGTGTGTGTGTGTCTATCCATTCTCACTAGGCTGTGTAGTAGGAATGACAACCCCTCAGGAAGAGGGACTGTCATTCAATGTCATATCCCCAGCGCCTTGTATAGGGCCTGACACAGGGAAGGTTCTCCACGAAAGGAAGGAAGGAGACGGATATGAGGACTTCCGATGAAAGAGACAGGAAGCATGGAACAGTATCAGTGAGTGAAAAAGTTAATTGATAACAAATTGTTAAAAAAAAAAAAAACGATCTTCCAAATCAAAAGATTCCAAAATACAACAAACCAGGAAGTCTAAAAGGTTCCTGCCTGCCCCCTCAATGAGGAAAAGATGCTGTTTAGCAACTGGTAGTCATTCAGAGGGACCTTCCCCACAGTCGCAATGAGAAACATACATGATTAGGACAACTAGCCTGGGGTATCTCTAGGGGAGCTGCCAAAAGGAAGTGTGTCCAGAACAGTGCAGACGAGAGCCTTACCTTTCAGTATCGCCTACTTCAAAAACACACAAGACCAAGGATGGGCACCAATAATCCATACTTCGTTAGCATATAGGCTCACTCTTTGAGAAAGGGTTACAACCTCCAGTTGTGACAACAAGAAAAACCACACATACACACACACCCCAGAAAACCAAACAAGCAAAAAAAAAAAAAGGAAACCCACCACAGAACTATCCCACACATTTGAGAGTCTAGAGTGCTAACCAATACACCATGACACCCCATCTTCTCAACACATTTCAAACCAGGACAGAATGCCCCTCTCCAGTCCAGTGACATGCAGTAAGCCTAAAAAATGAACAGTTAAGGAGAGAATAAACTTTTAATAGCACAAAACTGCCTCATCCAAAGAGTACAGGATACACTGAGGGTCCAGTAGATATGCAGTAATGTGAAATGTGTTGCTAGGCCTCGCCCCAAAAGCATGCAGACTCCCGGATTCCTTGCAGAGGAGAGAACCACCCCACTGTGACAGGTTTGTTTAAGGGCTCTGGGAATGGGAGAGGCAGACGGTTCTCACTGGGAAGGATGCAATCCTGTGGGTGACTCAAGCCGTTTTCCTCCGTCCTGGATGCTGCCAGGATGTGCTTTATTGACTCCGGCACACAGAGCCCCACACAAGTCTTCCTGCTCTCGGTCCTCAAGCTAATCTCCAAACCCCCTCAGCCTACCATCAGCTAGAAAGCCCCACATTGTCTGCTGTAGTATGTCGACTCCAGATCAAAAACAAGACCGCACTCTCATCACGTCCGTAACCCTAAGGGCTGTCAGTCCCAAGTAACAGGAGCCGATTTGTACTCGACTGCAAACTGTTGATTTAAACATACAGCATCATCTCCATTTCTATCAAAGGCAGACACCTACCACAATTAGGGGTGATAACACAGGAGTTTGCCAACCTATTATATTAAGTTAAGCTGGCCCGATTTACTAGGTAGATGCTAGCTCAGTAACAAAAAAAGACAGAGGGGATCTCAACTTCGTACAGATCTGGGCTTCCAAAGCACGATTCCCCAAACAGCATTAATTAGGTCATTCTTGGTACTACTGTTTCCAGATCAACATTATGGATCTCTCTTGATCCAAGAGAAAAGGTACTGGAGTTGGGAGAATCAATGAAGCCTGGAGCTGCTGGGGAAAAAGCTTCAGAGTGAGACAGCGCAGTGATGGGATGAGGACATGTGGGAGCTGCTGACTAAGTGAAAGAGACACTTGGCGCCTGTCCCGTGATGAAATTAACTGAGTAACAGAACATCTGAACCAGCTGGCCACTGAGCCTGAAGACAGAGCTATTCCCAGAGGGCAAGGGCCGAGAGCTATCACAAAGGTATACAAAGGTGATAGCTATCTTCGGTAGCTTTTAAAGGTGATATAAAGTTAAAAAACCAATATTCAGAGCAGTGGCTGTATGAATTAAGTCCAATAATTCCACTTCTAGGAATGTATCCAAAAAATATAATCAGAGATGCACAGAAAAATTTATTTCTAAGAATGCTCATTATCATATTATAGCAGTGAAAAATTAGAAATGTACATGCCACATAATTGGGTAATGTTAAATAAATGACCCTTACGTTTGATGGAATACCATACAGCTTAAGAAATGACATTGTAGGGACTTCCCTGTTGGTCCAGTGATTAAGAATTCATGCTTCCAGTGCAGAGGGTATGGGTTTGACCCCTAGTCAGAAAACTAGGATCCAACATATTGCACAGTATGGCAAAAAAAAAAAAATTCTGGCAACACAGATGAGGAAGAGAGTATAATTATATGTAGAAGTTCAAAAAACAAAACAAACAAAAGACTATGGCGGGGAGGCAGGTAGTAAGACCGAGCTAGGCAGTGAAGGAAAAGAGAAATCTGACACAAGGAGAAAACAACAGTGGTCTTCCAGGCAGAGGGAACAAGACTGGTGTGTGTGTGTACACAAAGAAGGGCGAAAGTACATGGATATGTTGGGGTACATTTCCTTTAATAAGTCAGTCATTATCCCGCAGACCTATCTCAGATTTTCTTTAGCAAGGGCTAGAGAACCACTTTCTCATTACTTGACCTCACCTACCTCTCTGCCTCCCTCATTAGTCCCCAGTTACCACTCACAGCACAGGCCTGGGCTCTGCCAACGGGTGGGACTTGCGCCAATAGTTGAACCTGTCATGCCCACAGAAGACGTCCATCTAGGCAGAAATCATCCAACAGCTATAGGTTCTGGCAAGCTTGACAAATAAAAGTTAAAGCCTTCCAGAGGAAACAGCAGCAATGAACTATATTGCGCCTCAAGCCTGGCATCAAAGCAGCAAAGATCCACAGGAAATTGGAGACGGAAACATCAAGATTTACACAGCGTCTCTACTCTCCCACTGGGCTCCCTTCAGCAGTCACCCACTAGCTGGAGGAGTGGCCGCAAGCTGAACCTTGTGAAGAAAAGCGAAGTCCGTAACTCAACGGAGAGGGGGAACCTGCTTCTGTCGGTCCCTCTGGAGTACACAAAGGAACGCGTGAGATGAAGAAGGGAAGCAGCTATTCACCAAGACCAGGGGACACCGAGTGAAACAACCCCAGGAGAGTCTGACAAAGGCCACAGTTCGTCTAAATGGGGGCCTGGCAACTCAGACTTGGGGGGATACTTGTCTAAGACCTACAGCGATGTTCCAGAAATGATTATAAGGACTACACCAAAAGAACCCAAGTCCTCTTTCCAGGCACCTCTCCCACCTGAAAAAGATTCAGGTTCTGGGAGAGAAGGGAGTTAATCAGATGCTTTCTTTGAGTGAACAGGACAAACTGGTGTATATCACACATTTTATGCCATAAAGACTATTGTACAGTGTATGTGAGTGAGCGAAGGATCAGAAAACAGAACACGGCTCAAGGAGGCTAGTGTGGAGAGAAAAGCTCTACTGCCCTCATTCCAGAGCACCATACTGCTCTGCTCTCCCTTAGAGGAAGGTGCGCAAGTGCTTTTCACACCTACGCTTGGACAGACTTGGGTATTCCCTCCTACTTCCTATGATCCCAGCATCAGCCAGTGGCACAATATCATCTTGGCTGCTATACTCCCAGGCACTGCTGTCTTCTTAGCAGGACATATGGACCCTGCTCTTGGCTCAGCTGAGCCTTGGTTACACCACTGTAAAGTGCCTATGTTATGGGAGTTATTACAAGTGCTACATGAAAAAATATAGGGAAGTGCTTAGAACAGTACCTAGTCCAGAACTAACATTTGCTGAGCACATAACGTTTCAAGAATATCACTACTGCCGCTGTCTTCCAGTCCCAACCATCGACAAGATCAAGTACAACCTGGAACCAAACATGCAGAGGGGTGACCAGAAGTACAACTCTTCAGTCGGAAAGTGACCTGATCCAGTTCATCCTGGACCAGCATACGCACAAGACACACTGTGACTCAAAGCAGTCTCTGGGAGGGACAGGAGAAAGAAGAGGTGGAACGTTTGGTGAATCCCAGCCACATACCAGACATATACACCACGAACTAAGTGTACATGTCCTCTTACTTAATGTCCATGGCAGTGAGTGCCTCTCTGAGTTCATCTTGCACATGCAGAACCAGAATAACATGGCAGGCAGCCCAGGGTCTGGGTGGGAGAAGTGGAGGGGCAGCCGCTGCTCTTGGGGTCACTTCTCTTCTCTGATTTCAGTCCTATAAAGTTTGGACACTCCCCATGACAGGTACATTTACTGTCTGTCACTCACTCATTCCTTGCCATGTTATCCATTCATTTCTAATAAAAACAGAGCAAAGGAAGGAGGAAAAAAAAAAAACTTTATAGGTGAACTGAGAAAACAAATGGTTGCCAAGCTGGTTTCAATATAATCTCCTCCAAAAGCAAAAATAGCCTTTTGCATGTAGGGTGTAACTTCAAACATCTACAGCCCTGAGATGATCAGATCAAGAGCTACTTGTCCCATTAGCCCCCAGATAAAGTCAGGAGAGTTGGAGGACACTAGGGACCAAAACAACCCTTATTCAGGGAGTAAAAAAGGCCCCCTTCCCCAGGCACGTTTCATGGGAGGAAAACAAGAAGCGCTCCCAGCCCTCACACCCACCCTTTGTTCCTGAAGCACAGACGGCAGAGCGGGGCAGAGTTATGAGTGGCATGGTCCTCTGAGAACGTCAGGAATCCACTTAGGTCACTGCTAAACCTGATATACACAGGCTGTGGCTCTCCTAGTGGGGGTCACCGCTCCTCTAAGCCCTTGACAAAAGGGGAACCAAAAGGAAAAGTTATGTTGACCTCCAGTAGCTCCCACCCACTACCCATCAATCTGTAGAAAGCTCTGGCCTTTTATCAGAAGAATGACATTAAGGATAAC
Organism: Antilocapra americana; assembly: GCA_007570785.1. Classification (NCBI taxonomy): domain Eukaryota; kingdom Metazoa; phylum Chordata; class Mammalia; order Artiodactyla; family Antilocapridae; genus Antilocapra; species Antilocapra americana. The sequence continues at coordinate 1,243,519 of ML661382.1, read as the reverse complement.
AGGGAATCGAGCTACATTAAGGAGCTCAGTGCCCAAGGAGAGGTCTGGGATTCCTGGAGGCTTTTCTACTCCTGAGGAATATGCAGATTAATTAAATGTGATAACCCTTCCAAGGGAGGAGGCTCCTGCTGTTGAGAGGGCTTCAAATCCAGGAATATAGAAGGATCCTCTACGACAGGGAAGTGGGCAAGAAAGGGGGCTCTTGTGTGGGGCAAGGGTACAGTCCCACACATTCCTTCATCCAGTCCACAGCAAGGCCCAGGAACTGGAGACTCGCTGAGAAGCACCACTGGTTTCTGGCCCCGCCTGCCATCTCTCCCCCATGGGTCTGGATGAAGGGGTTCCGGCTCTCTCTGTCCTCTCAAAACTTTCTTTGACAAGGAAGCAACAGTTGATGTTGCTCATTATCGCTAAGACCCGTCTGATGACTGATGAGCTTGCAGAGCCCTCAACCCAAAAGGGATTGGCTCCAGCTGTCGGAAGTTCTGAAAAAAGAGTCTGTATGGCATTAGGAAGAGAAAAGGGAAGAGAAGATAGAGCTCGATGGAAGAATACTTTACGGCTGTCTATCCCTTTGTAGCATACAAAGCTCTTCACATTTATGTTCTTTTAGAAACTGTTACTCTACAGATAATGAAAAAAGTAAAATATCTAAAGAGGCCCTGGCAGGACGTGAGTACAGATCTTCTGCCATTCCCCCAACCCTGAAGGAAGCGATGTCACCCTTTCCCTCGGTCTCCCCCAACTCTTTCCACAGCCCATGGTCACTCTGGGTCCAGAACCCTGACTGCTGATGAAACAGGGATGGTTTCAGCACCTTTCTAAACAGAAAATAAAACTACCTATTAATGAGAAAGGGGGAAGTAAAAAGATTTCATTCATTTTACTCCTTAATACCCAAGAAGAGCCTTGCATCATCATATCTGGGAGTATTTTTCTCATCTATAATCAGTGAAAAATCTACCAACCTCGCAAAGCAAACACTACTCCCTGTAAATATTATTTTAGTAAGAAGTTGCCCCCTTAAAGTCACTGATTACGCCTTTACTATGGCATCTCTACCATACCAACCAGCATCCCTCCTCCCCGCCACAACCATCCCGACTGGCCCAAAAACCCCAGGTGCACCTAGGTGAGGCCACAGAGCCCAAGGCAGGAGCCCCCCACCTACCCTGCCAGGGAGCTCCCTGAACACTGCCGAGCTCGAGAGGCTGAATGTGGCTTTAGCGCCCATTCAAGCAAGGGAACGGGCTGCACCTGGAGTAGCTGAGGGGCTCCCCTCCCGTCTCCCACTCTCACATTTACCAACTCTATCCCTCCTGTGCCATTGCCCAAACCCAGGAAAAACGATGGCTGGCTCTGAGTCAGAGGGCGTTCTAAGCCCCTACGGATTGATGGAGAGTAAAGACCCCATACCACACACACCGCAGCAACTGTTCACAACCAGTGAGGGCAGGAGGTGGGGAGCTAAGAGCCCTGCAATACCTCTCAGGTTATTGAGCCCCTCCAGGAACTTCTGGTACTTGTAAGCGTTCATGCCCCGGCCCAGCTGTGTCGGCTCAGTGGCTGGAAGCAGGCACCATATCGCGGTGACAGCTGAGAAGGGAGAGCTCCACTGCGGTCTCCTAGCCCCCAAGAGCTGGACTTTGACCACACTTGCGAGTGACATCACCAGAGGAGCCTCATTACATTACAGCCCTTGGCGCGCCCTCATTTGTCGCAATGAGCGGAAATACCTCCCCAAGAGAGGCCCGCCCCTCCTCTGTGCAAATGAGGCGGGAGACCACAGCAGCCCCTGCCCGTCATCTGCCACCTCATCTGCCACCTTCTCCTTAGACCCCAGCCCAGACTCCACTGGGATTACTGCTCCTCTGGTTTAAACTCTAGGGAGAGAGGCTTAAATGCTTCTCAGGACACCAGTGAGGGGCTCATCTTAACACTGGAGAAAGAAACCTTTAAAGGGCCACACTCGCCACAAGAGTGTCACCACAACAGGAGTTCCTGGGCAAGTAACACATGGCAACGAGACAGGTTCTACAAAATAAACAACCAACTCTGCACTGTGCTCACAGCAGTCATGTTTACAGACTGGAATACAGCCACATACAGAGGAGATGCTTCATAGGAACACGGTCCAAGGAAGGCAAAGCAGCAGAAACTGCTGTGGGAGCCCACTCCCCAAGCGCTGAAAAGCCTAATTCAGGGAGGCAAGACATTCCCCAAAAACAACAAGGGAGAAAACGCAGCCCAGACACAACCCACATGCTCCCCACTCTGGGGCACTATTTCACCCAGCTAATTTGTTTTGGGGCTTCCCTGGTGGCTCAGTGGTAAAGAATTCATCTGCAGTGCAGGAGATGAGGGTTCGATCCCTAGATCAGGAAAATCGTCTGGAGAAGGAACTGGCAACCCACTCCAGTACTCTTGTCTCATGGTTAGAGGAGCCTGGCAGGCTATAGTCCGTGGGGTCACAGAAGAGCGGGACATGACTTAATGACTAAACCACCATTTGTTGGTTTTTAGTTTGCTTTCGTGACGTAAGCAGCTGATGCCAATTTCTTTCTATTCCATCAGCCTTAAAAAGACAACTCCCCCAACTGTCACAGGCTCTGAGGATGAGCTGCACAGATTACAACTAAGGGGAAAAAACCCTCAAACTTCTTAGCATCCTTGATGTAAGGAATACAAAGTGGTTCATCTGCACTGTTATACTCATCTTTGAAAATGATTTTAGGAAAGTAACTGCAAATTTCCAATTACAGATAAGAAAACAGAAGTTAAGCAACCTGTCCAAAAGTGGCATTACAGGTCAATAAGACAGCATGAAAAGATCCTATAGCTCACACAGCTGAGCTAAGTACCCAGGAGCAACAATCGAGTCAGAATCCAATGAACAACCCCTCATAAGAGATACCTCCCTCCAAAGTCTGAAGTTTTCCAGAGTAACCTGCCAGGTAGACTACCATTCAGTGATGTGGTAGAACTCACAGTGTACCACGTACAGTGTTTCACAGAACTCCCAATGATGCGGGCTGGATGCAAGGTGGAGAAACTGTATAAGTAGCATTGTGAAAACAAAGAGAAAAGGGAGTGTGTCTACTTGAAAAGATCAGGCTACATAATATTAACAGCTGCCAAGAAAATGGAAAGGGAAAATCTTTAGATAATAAAAATAACCAACCCAAGCTTTTGTGCCTTCTCGTGTTTCTAGGTGGTTAACGGTGCTGACAAGGTAGCCAGCCACTGTGCAGATCTGAATGCTAGGAGCTGGGGAGACACGACACATGGTTCCTTTTCTCAAAGAACCATTTTAATGGGCAGGGTTAAAAGCATAAAAAGCCCTTATGCTTACAAAGCATAAGAGACAGTTCAGTCGCTCAGTCGTGTCCAACTCTTTGCGACCCCATGAATCGCAGCATGCCAGGCTTCCCTGTCCATCACCAATTTCCGGAGTCTACCCAAACTCATTTCCATGGAGTGAGTGATACCATCCAACCATCTCATCCTCTGTCGTTCCCTTCTCCTCCTGCCCTCAATCCTTCTCAGAATCAGGGTCTATTCAAATGAGTCAACTCTTTGCATGAGGTGGCCAAAGTATTGGAGTTTCAGTTTCAGCATCAGTCCTTCCAATGAACACCCAGGACTGATCTCCTTTAGGATGGACTGGTTGGATCTTCTTGAAGTCCAAGGGACTCTCACGAGTTTTCTCCAACACCACAGTTCAAAAGCATCAATTCTTCAGTACTCAGCTTTCTTCACTATCCAACTCTCACATCCACACTTGACTACTGCAAAACCATAGCTTTGACTAGACAGACCTTTGTTGACAAAGTAATGTCTCTGCTTTTTAATATGCTATCTAGGTTGGTCATAAGTTTCCTTCCAAGGAGTAAGCTTCTTTTAATTTCATGGCTGCAATCACCATCTGCAGTGATTTTTAAGCCCAAAAAAATAAAGTCTGACACTGTTTCCACTGTTTCCCCATCTATTTCCCATGAAGTGATGGGACCAGATGCCATGATCTTAGTTTTCTGAATGTTGAACTTTAAGCCAACGTTTTCACTCTCCTCTTTCACTTTCATCAAGAGGCTTTTTAGTTCCTCTTCACTTTCTGCCGTAAAGGTGGTGCCATCTGCATATCTGAGGTTATTGATATTTCTCCCGACAATCTTGATTCCAGCTTGTGCTTCTTCCAGCCCAGCGTTTCTCATGATGTACTCTGCATATAAGTTAAATAAGCAGGGTGACAATATACAGCCTTGACATACTCCTTTTCCTATTTGAAGCCAGTCTGTTGTTCCATGTCCAGTTCTAACTGTTGACAGTGGGATACGGTAAAAACATATGTGCACAAAAGTAACTATAGATTCTGTGACATACTACTGTGAGAACCAAACTGTCTGAGGTCACAGACCAGGTGCCTTGGATTCCTCATCCGTGAAATGAAGCTGTGGATGTGAAAGGCAAACAATAAATAACAGTTCAGATCACATGTGTCTGGTTCCCTGGCTTTATTCTACTGTTTCTCCTGGAAGAGTATGGATAAAAGAGCACAGTGGAAAGAACTTTGGTTACAGAGTCATGATACCTGGATTTCAGAATTTCTCTCTCAAGATCGAACTTTGCCATTAAACAAGCCATGTGAGCAGGAGCTCCAAATTCCTATAAAATGGTAGTTCTTGTTTTAAGCCACAAACTCCAGTGAGAACCTGATGAAAACTAAAGCTACTCTCCCTAGGAAAAGGCGTATACTCACCTACTGCCAAACTTTTGTTTACAAGTGGATAGGGGTCAGTGAACCACAGGTAAAGAACCTCTGAATTGATTTCTAAGACCTTGTCTGTGTCAAGATCTGAAAGCGATTTACAAGGGACAGTCTGAAAATAAGTACTGGAAAGAACAATGTCCCTGTAAAATTCTATCCGAGACTCCTCCCACCTAAGGGAGGAAAGCAGGCCAGACAACAGGGATCTGACAGCAGGAACAACTGAGTTTTAAAATAGCCACTTAAACTAAGTGCACTTAAAAGTCAACATATGTTAGTCTGTCATTTCCTCTGTGTGTTTCACCACTGAAATTAATAACTTTTTATCAGATAAAAACTAAACAAAAACAAGGATGTTTAGAATCCTGAAGTGAGGGATGGTTCCAACTTGAGGCTCTTGGGAAGAGGAGAGGGGGGACAACGGCCTGGACCCCAGTTGCCTTCTTGCACACCAAGGGCCTTTCACTAGAATCAGAGCATTTCAAAGCAGCGTGATCCAGCGCCTCTCTGTGCTCTGCGTGGCCCTTCATCTTTTATTCTCATAGGTCCCACAACGGCGGACAGTGAGAGGCAACCTCGAGGGGTGAGCGACTCTGCCCTAAGTTCCAGACGGAGACAGACAAATGGGAAAGGCTCAGGACCTGGCAGCCGAACAGGCACTCTGGCCAGCTGCTGACAAAGGGGGAAAAAGCCCTGCTGTCTCCAACAGCCTTTACAAAGGCACAGACACCTAAGGGCTGAGTGGAACTGGACTGAACGCAGGCAGATCAGGAAGTCCAGACTGCAGTGCATGAGGTGTGGTCCTCATGCACTGTGACTCTATGGTGACAGGATGACAGTTGTTAAAAAGGACTCCTGCCCTGCCCTCGGGTGGGCTGGAGAGGAGGGCTGAGTCAAGTTCAGGATATTACTCCTGAAACAGGACAGCAAGTCTGCCAGCAGAGTTTCAGCTGAGGAGAATGTTCTAGGCCCAGAAGGAGAGAACAAGTCCTATCTTGGAGTTTCCACAGTTCCCAAAACCTTCTAGAACTCCAGACCTTCCGTATTCCTCTGGGCGACCTTTCCCTTAAAAACAAACGCCACCCTCTCGTCACCAGGGTCAGTGACCCTAACTCTGCCCGGTGTAAGGAACTCACCCACTCCACACATACCTGCTGCACACTCACCACGCACCAGGCCCTGACCTGTGTACCCGGAGCAGGGGACTCAGAGCCTAACGAGAAAGCCGGAGGAAAAAGGAGGGTCATGGGTGGTCACAGTCAAGGCCCAACTGCTCGTTCCCAACACCAGCCCTGAAGACAAGAGGTTTCAGAGACACTAAAGGTAAAGCTGCTTTAAAGACATCATTTTCTTTGAGGCAGAACTGATACCCTGACAGCCAGCTGCCACTGTTACCCCAAAGCAGCTGAAGACAAGAAAAATGTCTCCAGTGACTTAACAAGCCAGTAACAAAAGCAGGTGCCAGGTTCATAGTCCTATTCAGGGAGCAACAAAGATCACTTTCTCCATTATCTCCCCTGGCAGCAGTGTCTGATGGAGCGTGGGGTTGAATTACACCTTGTCCCGCTGGGCCGCTAGAGAGAAAATGAGTTAGCCATCTGAAGAAGGCTTGTCCCTGGGGCCAAGGTTGCCTCTGTAGGGCTGAGGGACAGAAGTGGGGGGCAGGAGGGGGCAAGATAGAGGGGACACCTGTCTACCTATGGCCAACTCATAGTGACGTGCGGCAAAAACCATCACAATATGGTCATTACCCTCCAATCAAATAAATTTTTAAAAATACACAAAGAAATACTGAGTTTCAAGAGTAACAGACAACTCAGATTTATACAAATTTAACCCACTTTATGTTAACCTATCCAACTGGCAAGATGTAAAAGACCAATCTCCAGTGATGTGAATGTCGTAGGTAATAGACAGTGCCGATGGTGACACGAGAAAACAAAAGGCAGACCTCTTGCTTGGAGGAAAGGACTGAAATGGCAGGACCACGAGAGGCTTTAACAGGAATTAAGTGTGAGCCCAAGGAGCTCTGCCCACCCTGTGCTCACCCGTGGCCTGGAGAGGCACTTTGCGTGGCCAAACCTATACTACAGGGTCCGACAGTGGACTTGAAAGGGGTCTGCGCTTTAGGCCATGGACTCGCAACCCAGCTCCTTCTCCTTGATCCTTTTCTTTTTGGTTGTGTGGTCCATGGAGAAACGGGTGCAACCCATGCATTCTCTCCTCCCTATGGTGATTACATGAAAGTACAAGTCCGAACAAGGTAAAAAGGGCTGAGCAATTGGAAGGGAAGGCAGAAACGCCTGCTTTCAGGGAGACTCTGCACCTGCATGACCCCAGATTCTAGCCCTACCTGAAACTAGGTCTACAAAATCATAAAATGCAAAAGCCTCATTGCTGGACACTCTGAGGGCCTAAGAAAAACATCAGAACCAAGAGTCACCTACCACTAGAATGCAGTTATAGATCTCCAGCAGAGAGAATGGAAGGAAGGAAATTCATTTCAACAAGCCAACTAAGGGACCTCCCTGGTGGTCCAATAGTTAAAAACTCCATGCCGCCAATGCAGGGGGCATGGGTTTCATCCCTGGTTGGGGAACTAAGATCCCACATGCCATGCAATGCAAACAACAACAAAAACAGGCCTCCTGAAACAGTTACAGGTATGCAGGTGTAATGGAGAGAGATCAACAGCTTCCTCCCTCCAAGAATAGTTTCTCTCATCAGCTTCATCAGGACCCAGACTAAGGACACTGCTATACCTCCAAGTCAGTTAAAGGTAGGCCCCTGCCAAAGGGGGAGAGGGGGCGCGCTTCTGGCTCAATTCACCTGGCCTCCTTGACCAGCAAATAAAACAAGTCTCCAAAAGACAGGCCACCAACTTCCAGTAGCATTTCTTTGTTGCTTTTGAGCAGAGGAAGGAGACAAATAAACATTTTTAAGAGTCAGATTCCAGGAACTAAAAATAACACAATGGAATTTTCCTCTGAAGCCATCTTTTGCTAACAATGAGGTTATGCATATATATTTTTAAGTTCAAAACAGACTGCTTAGTGGTGACTCCAGGATGGCAGGGAGGAAGGAACTCTAAGAAACTACTTGATCTAAATCTAAGATAGGGCACTCCAGACTCTGCTGCAGTACCCTGTAACATCAAGGAGATGGTAAAAGCACCTAGTAGACAGACTCTCAATGAGGGTGTCAACACCTGTTTAATGAGTAGTGGGTATATATGTATATGCTGAAGTGTTACCTATACTTGCTTATACACTTGAAATAGTCATAATAAAAAGTCAAAGCAATGTATGAAACCATCCATCAAGTTTACAAATACGCCTCCTGATACAATAATGTCACACCTAAGAATTTTTCCTAAAGATATACATACATAAAATGACAAGTGTACAATGAAGTTTTTCATTTCAGCATTTCACAAGAGCAAAAGATACAGACATGACCTAGCAACTGAACAATAACAAAAGCAAAAGATTGTCAGCACTCTAAATGCCCATTAATAGGGAAGTGCCTAAATAAATGATAGTACATCTATGCAATAAAATAATGAGCATGGAAGAAAAAAGGTTTTAATGTGCTGATATGAGCTAATCTTCAAGATACAATAAGTAAAACACAATGTCAGAGTAGCATATATGTTACTTCTAATTTATGTATTTTAAAAAGAGGAAGGAAGAAGAATATATATAGAATTTAGATTCAAAAAAAAAATAAAAAAGAATTTAGATTCCATAAAGGCAGGGATTTTTATTTGTTTTGTTCACTGTTTATCCCTAGAGCCTAGCATAGTAGCTGGCACATGGTAGGCAGTCAATAAATACTTGCCAAATTAATTTCTTAATCATAAGATATATGAAGGACTAAATGCACATATCATCTCTGAAAGGAAACACAAAAAGCTGATAGTACTCTTCAGAGAGTGGGAAAAGGGTGGCTGGGTTTAAAAAAGGGGTGGGTTAAGAAAAGATGTTTCACTATATGTTATTTTGTACCTTTTGAATATTCAATTATGTAAACATGTTACGTAACCAAAAAATAAGTGTTTAAAAGCCAGGAATTTGAGATTCTGAATCCTGATCCCAGCACTGCCACTGACCACTTAACCTCCTCTCACAGTCATTCATACATTCAACAAGCCTAACCTGTGTGTCTGCCCTGTGCCAAATCTGCAGAGCACAGAGGAAAATGGAGATGAAAGAAATGGGTGCTCTTCCCTCAAGCAGCTTACAATCTAGTGTAGAAGACAAGCCAGTGAACCAAACAGAATATAGTACAGCTGATGCCAGTGAAGGTGCAGGGAAACAGAGAAGAGGGAGCGTGGAAGACTGGGGAAGCCTTCTGCAGGAGATGATGCTGGAGCTGGGACTTCAGGGCCAGAGAGAATCAGATTGATGGGGACAGGAGTGTCTAGACAGAGGAAACAAAGCAGAAACGTGAGAGAACATGATGTATTTCAGGAACTTAAAATAGTCTGACATGGAGAGCGTGCAGGGTACAGTCTGCCCTGGGAGAATGACGGCAGGACATGAAAGCTTGGCATGCCATGGTCACGAAACCATATCTCATCCTAAAGGCAATGGAAAGCCACTGAAAGGGTTTAAGCTCGGGAGCGACTACAAAGAGCACTTAGCAATATTAAAAAGGAGGGAAGCAAGACAGAGGGAGGGAGACTAGTTATGACATTGCTATGTGAAATGCTAAGAAATAACAGAATCTAAGGAAGTAATACTGAGGATGGGGGGAAAAGAAAGGAATGTGAGAGTAGAATTATACAGCATTTGATCACTGTTTTACTTGAGTTAGGGTGGGATGGGGTAGATGGACCAGGAGAGAGAAAATCTTCAAGTCACTTGTAGATTGGGTAGAAGATAGTGCCTTAAGTAAAGAGAGGAACAGCAGGTTTCCTGGGCTTCACTGGTGGCTCAGTGGTAAAGAATCCACCTGGCTGTAAAGGAGATGTGAGTTTGATCCCTGGGTTGGGAAGAGCCCCTGGAGAAGGAAATGGCAACCCATTCCAGTATTCTTGTCTGAGAAATCCCATGGACAGAGGAGCCTGGCAGGATACAGTGCATGGGGATGTAAAAGAGTTGGACGCAACTTAGCCACCAAACAACAACAACAAAACAGGCTTCCTGGGAAGAAGATGAAGGGTTCAGTTTATAACATGTTGAGTAAAAGGTAACTGTATAATCAATATACAAAAGAAGTCCTCCAGCACTCCAAGACAAGTGTCTGGAACTCAGGAGAGAGATCAGACCCAGCAACTGAAGCCATGACTATGAATAAAGTCATTTGAGGAAACTCTGTAGAGGGTCAGACAGAACCCTAGAAAAGCACCTTGTTTAATGGAAGATAAACCTGTAAATGAAGGAAGAAAATCAGAGGTCATAAAAGGTTAGGGAAGGAGAGCTTTCAAGGAAGATGGAGTGTTTCATTTCATAGTGTCAAACACCACAGAAAGGTCAGGTAAGATTAGGGCTGAAAAATTGCCATTGGATTTGGCAATTAGGAGATGATTAGTGACCTTGACAATAGTAATTTCAGGAGCACAGAGGGGGTTAAAAGTTAAAGGTCAGATAAAAACCACTCTTAAGAAAATCTTGGGGAGGGACTTCTCTGGTGGTCCATTGGTTAAGAATAGCCCTGCCAATGCAGGGGAACATGGGTTCAATCCCTGGTCCAGGAAGATTCCACATGCCAAGGTACAACTAAAGCTTGTGCATCACAACTATTGACCCGGCACTCCAGAGCCTGTGCCCCCCTACAAGAGAAGCCACTGCAATGAGAAGCCTGGGCATTGCAAAGAAGAGTAGCCCCTGATCATCACAACTAGAGAAAGCCCACACATAGCAAGGAAGACCCAAAATAACTACATAACAACAAATAAATAAATTTTTTAAATGACCATGTGCATTTAGGAATCTAGGAACTAACTTCCAGGGGGCGGGTAATGGGAGGTTTCCTAGAGGACTTTGAGGTGGGTTGTAAACAATGGGTAAGAGGCTGTATGGCAAACACAATGAAGATGCTTCAGAAAGGCAGTCTTGCCTGGCTTCGATGTGCTGAGGCAGCAAGGGAGGATGCTGCAAAGTTTGCTTGCCGGGGAGGGAGGGTTTAAAGGTGAGGCTGAGCCCTGCCTTTCCTGACTGCTGCTCTGCAGTGCCTGCTGCCTGGGGGGCATTTCCACCTGAGTATGCCACAGCAACTAGATCTCAAGTTATTAAAAGTGAATCCACATCCTTCCTCCTCACATCAATGCCTCCTTTGAATTTCCCACCTTGAGTAACAGCACCTTCCTTCGCCTAACCCACTATCCAGTCCTATCGGTTCTTCCAAACACCTCTCACAGTCACCTTCCTTATTCAACAGTCAGCCTCTCCTGTCTGATTCTCACTACCTCTCACCTGGTTTGCTAAAAGAGCCTTTAAAAAAAAAAAATAGATTTCCCTTCTTCTCACCCAACCCATGTTGCACGCGCCACCAGATAACCTTCCTAAAACACAGATTCAATCATCCTGACAGACAAACCTCGGGACAGAAACACAAGACCTACCACAGCAGAGGGTCCGGGGGTGAGAATCTCAATGAAGTATAAAAATTCAATCACATGCATAAACTTCCATGGAGTGAGGTTGAACAGAACATATCTAAAAGCTTTTTAAAGTGTCCAGTAACTTTTAACACAGTGATTTCACTCCTAGGGATTTATATAAAATTTGTGGCTAAATGCGCAAATACACATACACATACAAAATATATTTGTTCCAGTGTTTATAACAGCAAATGATGCAAAATCACCTTTAAGCCCAACAATAGGGGGCTATCTCAAGTACCATTGGACCACACACAGGAATATTGACAGCAAGATAAACTATGACAGAAACACATATTTTTGACACTGAAAGATTTTCACCATGGGTTCTGAACAAATTATGAACAGTATATTTTTACAAAATATGTATTTACATATAAATACATTAGCAGACGACAATGTCTGAAAGAAAATATACTGAAATATTTACAGTGATTATCCAAAAATGGTGGGATTTTAGGTGACTTTAATTTTATAATTTTGCTTATTATTTTATAATTTCCACACAGTAAACATGGATACTCTGTGAAAAAAAGAGTAAGGCAGATTCTACCACAATATCTAACAGAGCACAGCTCTTTTAGACTTCACAAACATCCTTTATCTGGAGACAGCAAGAACTTCATATACAGCTCATCATTTCAACTCATTGTTTCAGCCCTCCAAGAAACCAAGGATGAAGAAGGCACAGTCTGCCTTCATCAAACTCATGGTCTGAAGGAGCCAATTAAATAGACAGCTATAAAACAAGAAGATAAGTACTACCACAAAGGATGTATAAAGTACCATGAAAACTCAGATGAGGAGCTAAGTCAAATTTTTCCTGGCTGGGATAGAAGAAAATAAGCTTGAACACCATAAAATGCCAGTTCATTCTAGCTGAGATGAAAGATTACTTAACAACATGAATAGGAACTGGGAAGCTGATTAAGTAGAAAGAACATCCAAGGCATAGGAAACAGCATAAACAAGAAACACAACTGAGCATCATACCCATGCCAAGTCTGAACTCTACCCGGTGGAGGAACAGAAGGCAGTGAACACTGGAGATTTTAAGAAGAGATATGGCATGATCACTGACAGAAAGCCAAAGATGATGAGGGTCTCAAACAGGGCAGTGCGTCCACCCAGGGTGAATGGAAGGGGAAAGGATGCATGTTGAGCTAGAACTCAGCATGAGTTGAGACAAACAGTACTTAGCGTCCAATCAGATGTGGGAAACAAAGGAAGACAGCAAACAAACCGGAATTTCCCTGCTGCAGCGTACAGGTAGAGTGGCATGGCAGATGAGAGAGGGTACAGAGGAAAGGGCTTTCCGGTGGCTCAGACAGTGAAGAGTCTGACAGCAATGCCTGAGACACGGGTTCAGTCCCTGGGTTGGGAAGAGCCCCTGGAGGAGGGCATGGCAACCCACTCCAGTATTCTTGCCTGGAGAATCCCCACAGACAGAGGAGCCTGATGGGCTACAGTCCATGGGGTCACAAAGAGTCGGACAAGACTGAGCAACTACGCACAGCAAACACAGGAAGAGAGGCGTGTTTGGGAAGAGAAAAAAAGGGGGGTGAGGAGAAGCGTGGTTTTGGATATGTTGTATTAGAACTTCTGCAGACTCCAAAGTGGAAGAGGGCGATAGTCATTTGATAAGACAAGTCTAGACCTCGAGGGAAAGTTCACATTCAGAGATTTGGATTTGAGAGTCATCACTGAACAGGTAGACAACATTGATAAATGAAATCACCAGAGTAGGTACACTCATCCAGGGAAAGCACCCACTGAAGGGGAGAGGCCCAAGTATAGTGTCAAAAGCTGTAACAAGGTCAAATGTGAGAACTGAAAAAGAAATACCGAGTTCTGCAAGTAGGTCATCATAAGTGGGAGCAATTTCTGCTGGACCAGTGGGCACAAGAGCCATGTCATGGTGGGTCAAGATGACTAGAGGAATGTAAGAAAGACTATTCCAGAGGTTCAGAATGCAGAGTTAGATGGAATAAGTTTGTTGGAAGAAGCTTATAAATTTTCTTTTCCTTAGGATGAAGACAACCTGAACATACTTACGAAGAGTCACTAGGAGAGGAGAGACTTAGACTACAAACTATGCACACGCCCAGAGGCTGCCTCTGAAAAAAAGAAGGAATGAGGTGAGGAAGATCCAGGTAAGCGGAGAGGCAGACCTATGGAAAGTAAAAGGCTAAATGGCTTGCTGGAAGTTTACAAGGTGGGGTGGAGCAGCAAGCTGGAGGAGAGTGGCGAAAGCCTGAAAGAGCTGCTGTAAGGGAAAGGAATGGGAGTCACCCAGGAGGGAACGGAGAGATTTCAGGGCAGGGTGGGGGGTGGAGAGTCAAGCTGTGGCGGGAGCTCATAAACCTGTGACAGAGCCCATTGGCACAATGCTATGCAGCAGAACTCAGCAGCTGCCTGGGCAAGTGAACGTGGGTCCGGCTGGGGGAAAGGACAGGAAACTGGCAGAGAGAGAGGGACCCGAGGGCAGCAGGGCAAGCGTGGCTGCGTGGGACAGGGAGGCAGGGCAGCGACACACCACCCAGGGGCCGAGAGGCCGGGAAATAAGCAGAGACCAGGTTTCCTGGGCATAAAGGGATGGGGGAAACAGAAGAGAGCGGGTTGTAACCAGACTCTGGGATTCCTAGGAGGAGGGGAGCAATTCCAGGTCACCTCAAATCCGCTTCCCCAGGAAGCTCAGCCATCACCCAGGACCAGTACTGATGCCACGCTGTCTTCCAAGCCCTGCTCCGATACGTAAACTAGTTCTTCAAATGGGGCCAGCACGTCAAAGACTGTCAGAAGGCATTCCAGTGAGAGAATGGTAAGGTTGAGTTCGCTTAGCATCTTCCTTCCTGGACTTTGAAGATTTGATCTGGATCTCTGGGTAGAATATCAGTAACTCTTCTTTTTATTAACAGGGAGACTGGGGGAGCTGTCATGTGTGGAGTTGCTGAAAATAAAAGTTTAAGAAACTGCCTACTTGCAAGTTTAGCAGTTCCCTCAGGATCCTGGAGCCAGCTGGCATAGGACAAGAGTCACTGTCCTCCTCATCTTAGGACCCTGGGTCCTCCCCCAGCGCTAACTTACAACAGTTACGGGTGACAACTAGTGACAATCAGCACTTTCAACAGGGAAGCAGAGGCTGGGGTCTGCTAATAAGGTCAGTGACGTCCAGGAAACAGAAAAGTGAGCTCACGTCCTTTCACTGCACAAACCGAATCCAAACCCTGTCTTCTTCCCACAGGGACAGGGAAATCTAAACAAGCTACTCACTCATCCCCTAAAGATCCGGGCTCCCATCCAGCTTATTATTCCAGCCTGTACAAAGAGAGAGAGATTCAGATCCTCTCAGAGGGGCTACAAATGAAACAGAACATCGCCACCAGAGGGGACCACTGACCCAGGGTGCTGACTCACCCTAAGAGCCCCAATTTCTTTCCAAACCTCCCCCTATCACTCCAAAGACAAAGGGTACAAAGACTACAAAAGGAAATTTCTTATATTAAAGTACATGGATGGAAGAAATGAGAATCCGGGGTTGGTTGGCTCTCTGGATAAGCATCTGGAATCCGGCCCCCTGCATCAGCCTGGTCAGCCATTCCATTTGGACCGAGGTGGGCCCCTGCTACGTGAGACCAAAACAAGAGTTAATTCCCAATGGTGTTTGTTTAATGCAGCTCTCGTTCACCTTCCCTCGGATCACCGCCTTCTTCTGCTCACAAACACTTAATTGTCTCTGAAAAGTAGGTCATTGCCTCGTGGAACAAGCCGGAGGGGGAGCTAAGACCTAGCCTTTCCAACAGGCCTGGAGAGGCCCAAGCCGTGTCTAGGAGGCCAGGACCAGTCAACAGCGCGCTGTGCCGGGAGTGCTCCAGGTGGCAACCTGGCTACTGCCATTCCGAGGCGGTGAGTCAGCAGGCTGGCGGAGCAGACGCCCAGGATGTGAGGGTGAGGCTCCTGTCACGCCAAGGAATCCTTGACCCACTCCGGTGGCTAATGAGGTGTTCCTGAGCATCTCTGAATGGAGAGGGCAAGAGGTGGACTGTAAGAATGCTGAACTCTTCCCCACTGCCCATATGGGCCCTCTGTAGAATACCAAGCATTGCTCAACCATAAATGGAGCTGTCTGAGCTTCTCCCCACTCCTTCTCCCAAATATTTTCTTCAGGACACCCAAAAATAAACACGGCTCCTTCTTTACCCATGAGCTAGAGGCACATTCTTAGCACTGTACGCTGTCACCTGAGCATGCCTGACAAAGAAGGGGTTAACCTCTCTAAGCAGGATACATCTTGTTCCTAGGCCCAAATACTCCATCCACCAAGAACGCAAAAGTGGGAGAGACTCCCCCTCAATTCTCCTCCAAACTCTCACTGACTAATTAACTAAATATAGGCTATTGCTTCCAAGTAAAAAAGACGGGGCCCAGGGAGATGAGGCGAGAGAGGGCTGGCAAGTTTGGGAAATAGTTACCAGGGGGTCAGCTGTCCAGCTGGCTCTGGAATCTGAAAACTTCCAAATCTAACAACTGCCTTTCTCAGCAAGAATCAAAAGTATGTGAATCAGCTGTGGAGGAAAAAGGTTGTAGAGCCCAGTTTCAGAAGCCAGTAGCAAACCACTTCCTCAGCCAAGGTTCCCAACAAACAGCAAACTGCCAGCTACTTCACCTTCAGACTAGCTACCAGCTCTAAGACAAATGGGAAAGGGAGTGCGTTATCTCTTTGGCATACAGAGTGAAAGCCTCTCTCGCTCAATCTCTCTTTCTCTATCTCTCTCTCCAACCACCTCCCCATCTCCAACTCTCTGGTTGTAAAACCAAAACCATTGGCCACCCCAACCTTTCTAAATCCTGACGAATGCGATTTTCCATTATTTCCAAAGGTCCCATGTACCTTTCCTCCTCCTGATCCCGCACTGCTTCTCCTGCCCTACAACACACACACACTTCACCTCTAAGGTACTCCAGAGTCAGAACCCCGTGAACTAATACCTGATTTCACATCACCTTTTCAGGTATGAGGTTTAAGTCTCTATGTAACTAGACTGCAGACTCTACAGAGGCAGGAACCATGCTTTAGCACCACTACTGAGCTAACACTGCACGTTTATCATGAGTCAAGCACCATTTCGATAGCTCAGTTGGTAAAGAATCTGACTGCAATGCAGGAGACCCCAGTTCGATTCCTGGATCAGGAAGATCTACTGGAGAAGGGATAGGCTACCCACTCCAGTATTCTGGCCAGGAGAATTCCATGGACTACAGTCCATGGGGTGGCAAAGAGTCAGACACAACTGAGCGAGTGTCACTTCTCTTTTTCAAACACCATTCTAAGCACTTTACGTATATTCAGTCCCCATGGGAAATCTATGATGTAGGGGCTGTCAGCACAGACACGTCACAGATGAGCACTGAAATTCAGAAAGGTTTAGGAACTTGCTCAAGTTCATGGTAAACAGTAGAGCTGAGATTTATACCCTGGTAGCTTAACCTCAGAGTCCATGCTCTCAACCCCTATACTCTACATAAGTGGTCTCGGGCCAGCAGCATCTCCTGGGAACATGTTAGAAATACAGATTCTCAAGCCAAACCCCAGACAGACTGAATCAGAAGCTGGGGGTGGGGCCCAGCCACCCATGTCTTCACAAGCCCTCCGGGTGATTCTGATGGCGGCTCAAATTTGAGAACCACTGCTCCATTCACATGTTGTGCTGCTTCTGCTTTTCTTTATTTGAGCCACACCCGAGACAGAAAGGAGTCCAGGAGGAACTTCAGTGTAAAAATATCCTGAACAACTGATTGTGGCCTGATGGTTAAGAGTGCATGCGGATGCTAGGGCCAACTGCTCGTCAGTGTAAAGCCCAGCTCTGCTGCTTACCACCTGTGTGACCTGGGCTCGTCACTTAGCCTCCCTGTTGCTCAGTTTCATCAAATGGAAAATGGGAATAACAGTACCCACATCATTTAGATGTTGTGACAATTAAATGACTTGGAATCATGCAAAGGATTTATAAAGTGTGTGGCACTTGATAAGTGCCATATAAGCTCTTACTAACTGTAGATCTTGATCCATTTGACAATTAAATTCAACAAACATTTGTTAGGCATCTATGCAGCAGGCTTCTCTGGTGGCTCAGATGGTGAAGAGCCTGCCTGCCAGGCAGGAGACCCGGGTTCCATCCCTGGGTCAGGAAGATCCCCTGGAGAAGGAAATGGCAACCATTCCAGTGTTCTTACATGGAAAAATCCCATGGATGGAGGAGCCTGGTGGGCTACCCCCCAGGGGGTGGCAAAGAGTTGGCTACGACTGAGCAGCTAACACAGATATGTACCAGGCACTGTGCCACGACACGCATCCATCAACATTTCCCAGACTCATCATCAGCCTTTCAAATGCCTATCAAGCCTTATTAACTGCAGTATTCTGTGCTGTGGGACACAAGGGCCACAGAGGACAAGGCATTAACCCTTCCTTTAAGGACAAAGCATGCCTCAGACATGACGTTTCCACAAGTAACTACAACGCATAGCAGCGAGTGATAAGAATCAGAAGACAGCATTCTTTGATGGAAAGAACACTGGGGCAGAGGTCACAAAAAGGACACTGGGTTTGGGGTCACAAGACTTAGACTCGGTTCCAGCTGTGTGCGTCCTAAGGCAAGTCACTTTACCTCTTTGAGCTTTAGTGTCCAGGGCTATCCGGCAGAATAATAACCTGTGAGGCACAGAAGACGTAATACATACGAAAGTATTCTGTAAGTTGGGCAAACTTTGAGAGATGGTAAGACAGAGAAGCCTGATGCACTGCAGTCCACAGGGCCACGAAAAGTCAGCACGACTTGGCAACTGAACAACTATTACTGTTACTTTTAAGTGAATTTCTTTCAATAGTATTATGTAAGTTTAGAAAGATGATATGACTTGTAACTGAAGGGACCAGGAAATGCTGCACCCAAAAAAATGACATATGAGATGGACGTGAAAGGATAACTAACACGTAGAAATTGAAGAAAAATCCAAGTAGAGGAAAGAGCATAAGCAAACACTGAGAATACAGGGGGCAGTGGGGAGGGGGGCTAGTTCACTCCAGTTGAAAAGAGTAACGAATGGGGTTGTTGTTTTTGTTTAGTCACTAAGTCGTGTCCAACCCTTTGCGACCCCATGGACTGTAATCCTCTGTCCACAGGATTCTCCAGACAAGAAGGTTGTAGTGGGTTGCCATTTCCTTCTCCAGGGAATCTTCCCAATCCAGGGATCAAATCCGTGTCTCCTGCTTGGCAGGTGGATTCTTTACCACTAAGACATCTGGGAAGCCCTAAAGAATAATGGGAGATGACATTAAGAAGGCAAGTAAAGGGCAAACAGGGGGGGAAATATCTGTTCACTTTTCCCCCATAAGCATCTTTGGTACTTCAACTAGTAAATGATGAAACAGTGGATTAAAATTAGTTTCAGGATTTATTAACACCTTTGAGTCTGAAGTATTCAGCATGCCTTCTGCTCCATTTTCAGGGGTTAAGAGCCAACGATATCATATATATGGAAAATGGAATAACTATAGATATGTAGTTATCTTTGAAAATGATGCTTTTACTACTCATCAGAGCTGCTCCTAGGAAGTCCAGAAGAGAGAGAGCTCACAAAGACTGGGCCTTTTGGACCATCACTATTCAACTAAGACCAATCTTTTTTCACCTAAGATCAGCTACAAAATGAAGTGGAAAGGGTTTAACTCTCTTAACCATTTTTCACGTGCTTTTTGGTACCTCTATTTAAATACAACATGCAGTACATTTGTTCTGGTGTTTCGTTTTCACTCGTTATTTTTATGTCAGAAAGCCTATAATCTAGAGTAGCACAAATTTGTTGATACAGAAATTGAGGTTTCTAACAGATTGTTTCGGAGAAATTTTTAAAGCTTTATATGTTGTTATGGTTGAATGAAATAATGTCATTTTAATCTAGTAACTCTTGCTTGTCAAAGAACATCTGAAAGAAAATAAATTTAACAAACTTTGAAGAAAGTCCATTTTTAGTTGACAAGGGGTGAATATAACTTGTTCATCATGCCAAATGCCTCTATCTCTAAAATTCAATTGTCAGTTTTACACACAGAAAATTGCCTAAGGAAAAAATATTAACTTTCCAAAGAACAAATTATCAAAAATCAAACTGAACACTCTTTACGCTTATCTCTCCTCCACTCTCATACAAGTGCCCCCTACTGTCGTTCATATTTAATCTATGTTTTTCTAAAATAGCTTTTTTCAGATTTCTTTTTAGATCCTTTCCTGTAGCAGCCTTCACAAAGCACGAACATAATTCTTTCATCACAACTAGAACTGAGTACTAAATGTGATCTCATTACCTTAACATAGAGTTCACTCACTCATATTATATTGACAACATAAAATCATCCTGAATAGCTTTAGAGAGAGAACTGGAAGATAGACAATGAACGTATGGGACAGGAAATATGCAGGTAGACCAATCTGGGTGGAGGAGTGCGCTGAGGGGGTGTGTCCCTGTATCCTTGACACAACGGGGCAAAAACCCCCAACGACACTGCAGTCCCCTGAAGCACAGAGAGGGGACTCGGGGGAAGTCAGTACAAACCACCCTCTAGCCCCTTCAGACAAATGGGAGAGTCCACACAGAGGGATCCAGGAGTTTAGAGAGGCTGCCTCTCCTTCTCAACCTCCACTTCTATGTCCACCGTAAGTGCAGGATGCAGAAGCCCAAGCACGTGGGCTTTTCCAGGTCTAACTCAGGCCTGAAGATGGGACAAAGAAGTCAGAGCGGCAGAGTTCTCTCTACAGAATTTTGGAAGAAACTGCAAGAGCCCATCTAAGCTGTCAAGACCATCCTGCTAAGGTTCTTAGTGCTTTAATCCCCTTGGAGACCGCTTCCATCATCCTGGGACCCCCTGTTACCAATCCACACCATGGTGGTGGGCTGGGCAGTGGCGAAGCCAGAGGAGAGCTCGCAGCTTCTACACTGCGCCAACTGCCAGTGACAGGATATATGCATACGTGTGCCATGTGCGTGTATATGAACACACACGTGTGCGTATAGCCTACAAATCCTACAAGCCAGGCTGGCACACAACTGGCTCTTCACTGTACAGCTGTACAACAATTCCCCCTCAGGCCCTGACCTGGGTAAAACAAACTAAGAGTCACAACAGCAAGAGTCCCACTGACAGTAACAGCAGAGGAGGGCGGGAGGAAAGGCAAGGTGGATAAGCTACAGCCACTGTTAAGCAGTCCATCCCTGGAGAAGAGTCTAATCCTTGCCTAGGCTAAGAAGTAACACTTTTCCCCACTAGAGTTCTGCCAGGCCTGGCCCCTCCACATGGACTCCCATCAGAATGGGCTCCATCATTTGTCAGACTCCTACCAAAACAGGTCCTGCAACCAAAACCCAGAGAGCTGAAGTCGACACACACTGGTCTTGTCCCTCACTTCATCCTCTTCCTCCCAGCTTTGAGAGCTCTAGACAAGGAATCAGCCCAACAACACTGCTACTGAAAATCATCATATTTTAGCAGCCTAAGTGTCCATTAATGGATGAATGAATAAACAAAATGTGGTACATACAAAGAAATATTATTCAGCCTTAAAAAGGAATAAAATACAGACACATACTATATGGATAGTATAGATAAACTATAGTTTATAGTATGGATAAACTCTCAAGACATTATACTAAGTGAAATAAGCCAATCGCCAAAGTATAGACATTGTAGGAGTCTGCTTACATGAAGTATCTAGAGTAGTCAAACTTAACAGAGACAGAAAACAGAATGGAAGTTGCCAGGAGCTAGGAGAGGGGAGAATGGGAACTATTGTTTAATGGGTATGAAATATAATTTTGAGAAGTTCTGGAGATGGACAGTGGTAATGGTAACACAGCAGTGTGCATGCACTTAATGCCACTGAACTATAGGCATAAAATGGTTAAAATGGTAAATTTTATGCATATTTTGCCACATTAAAAATCACATTTTACAACACTCTTTTTAATAAAAAGAAGCTACAATTACATACCCACTCTGCATCAAGCAGCATGCTTTCTATATATTAATTCATTTAACCTTTACAGAAACAGTACAAGATAGTTATTATCACTAACATTTTGCAAATGAGGACTTAGAAAAATCACACATAGCGTGACTGGCCAAGGTCACAGAGCTTTTACGTACCAGAACCAGGATTCCAACGTTTACACACTTTCCACTGTAAAATGCTGATCTCCACCCTAGAGGGGATGTTTATCTTATAGTATAAAATAGCCACAAACCAGAAAGCCCCTAGAGTAAGAAGGGACAGAGGTAAAGGAAAAATTTACTGTTCAAAGTCAAGGCGGGCACACTAACTCCACTTCTAAGGCTGTTCTTCCTCTGATGACCTTCAAGAACTTGAAACACACCAATTACCTAGTCATGTAAATCCTGGCAAACTAGCAAAAGCTGTGTTACACACAAAATTCAGAAGTGACATTCCTCATAACCTATCAAGCAATATTCTATTTTGTAAGAAC
This sequence comes from Antilocapra americana, assembly GCA_007570785.1. NCBI lineage: Eukaryota > Metazoa > Chordata > Mammalia > Artiodactyla > Antilocapridae > Antilocapra > Antilocapra americana. The sequence goes on along the minus strand of ML661382.1, from coordinate 1,221,608 downwards.
ATTTAAGGACTTCTCCAAGGTCAAGGAAAAAAAAAATGCAAAAAGTTAGTGTGTTACAAAATTAAACTCCAGGTCCCCAAACACTAAGAAAAACTCCTCAAGAAGTGAAGGGGATCACGACTTCCTCGCCACACCTCCCTTCTCTGTCTTCTGCTCTCACTCCAGACCCACGAGGAGCAGGCCCCCAGGCGGCACTGCTCCTCAACAGCTGGCCCCCAGGCCAGCGGAGAGGAAGACGGGGGCTTGCTCGCGAGGGCAGGAAATCTGGACAGTCTGCAGCCCCAGCCTGTGTCACTCCGTCAGGGCTCAGGGGGGCATCCTGCCAGGTTCCATGCCAAGAATGGTGTCACTTCCACCGGGGACTAACAGTTGCCCCCTGGTAGTGTTTAGGCACCAAAAGGGCTCCCCGGAGGACTTGGCCAGAGCGGAATCCACAGCACGCAGGCCCCGTGGGGGACCGAGCTCTTCTCGCCTTAAGTGGGCGAAGGGGCTCTACTACCACAGGTCAAGCGGACACAGCACAGGAAAGGATTCAGAACAATCTCTCCTGGTCCTGTGTCTCTCCCAGGGGCACTAGGAAGTTGGGGTTCGTGTACTTGTCTATCTCTCAAATGGAAGTTGTTCTGCTGAAAACAAAGGCAGCTTCCTTCCCATCCCCAAGACCCAACTGATTTATAGCCAGCAAGTGCCTCCCGGTACTCAGAAAATATGCTATCGAACAGGAAATGAAAAACTATCCATTTCTTCCCGAAGGAAAGGGGAGGAATCACATCCCTATAGAGACAGGAAATCAGCTGACCAGGATCCCAGCCGTGTCAGGGAAATGACTGTCCCCTTCTTCAACGCAGGGAGTTACGAAAGCCGAGTTCCGCTCAGGCTTCAGTCACTGCGGAGGGAAGAACTTCCAAGCCAGGGCTGTTTTCTTTAGCTCTTTACTAGTTTAGATAGTTACCAGATGAAAGGGGACAATGAAAGCCCCTCATGCACGGGTCCCCAACCTCTGGGACTCAGACCTGTCAGATCAGCAGCAGCATAAGATTAGAAATAAAGCACAAGAATAAATGTAACGTACTTGAATCATCCTCAAACCCCACCACCACCCCTGGTTATGTGGGAAAACGGTCTTCCACAAAATTAGTACCTGGTGCCAAAAAGGCTAGGGACCACTGCCCTAAAGCCAACCAAAAGCACAACTCCACAAACTTCCTACTTGTTTCTCATGGAGGAAAGAGCCAAAAAGGAATGTCTGCACAATACTCAGAGAAACCACAGGGGACATTTTAGGTACAGGTGACCCCAATATTTAAAGTCTGCATCCACCCAATCTGAGGTTGTGGCTGGGTATGGGACACAATCCAGAGAAGAGGCTGAGATTTCTTGTTTGCCAACAGCAACCACTATAACGACAGCTTTATGTTTCCAGAATGCTGGTTAGCAGGGTCTCAATGCCTTCTTTCCCACTCACAATCTAATCCTGACCACCCCCCTTTTCCATTCGAGAGGGACAAGCATGTATCTTTAGTCCCTGCTACAAAGAAGGTCAGTGATTAGAAGCCTTATCCAAGGTCATTAGCTAGTCACATGGAACTAACATTCAACTTTTAAATGCTTTCTCACATGAAGGAAGACTGCAGAACAACTGTTTCTCAAGTAATTCTTAGGCGACGAAAATTCTCTGTATCCTATCCACAAAAACTCCTTTATTTCTCTCTCTCCTATCTCCATTTTCTACTAATGTCTCCCAACTCTATATGCTAGGTATATCTGCTGGCATCCAGTGCATTTAAAGCTTCCCTCCATTACTCAACTTAACATACATTTATAAACACTGACTTCGAGCTGGGCGCTGTGCTAAACTTTGGGGACAAAAAGATGGATGAGATGCTGTCTCAGTTCTCAGGATGCACAGTCTTATGGGACACAGAAAGACAAACTGTTATTCAGAGGAATCGGTGACATCAAAAAGGAAGAATATATGCTTAGGATGCTTCAGTCCTCGAGCTGTAGCATCTAGGGAGAACTGGTGTGTCTGGTGGAAGGAGCCTTTCTCTCCAGGAACCTCTGAAAATGTTTTTACCTTCCTCATTCCCAACTTGACACCTCCAAATGATGGTGCCCCAAATGCCAAGGCTGTAAACTGGTATGGCATGTAAAAACAAGGGACAGAACTCTTGAGTCAGCTCTCAGAGGAAGCCCTGCAGAACCGCACCCAGGAAACCACCTGAACAATGAAATGAGTGTACTGACTTTTCCCCACTGTCCATCACTCCCACAGCCAGAGAATGGGACATGCAGGAGGTCTGAAGGGAGAGAAAGGAAACCCACACTACTCCTGTGGACAAAAACTCTCCCCACCGAAAGTCTCAGCAACATCACAATGTTGGATGATTTAAAAGTCGTTTAGAGGGGATATCTGTATACGTAGAGCTGATTCATTCTGTTGTGCAGCAGAAATTGACAGAACATTGTAAAGCAATTATACTCTTAAAAAAAAAAAAGTCATTTAGTATTGTTATTCCCTCCAGATTAGTCTGCAGCTAAATCATTCCACAAAAAGTAGCGAGACATCTAGCCTAAAACAACGTACTTTAAAAATGTGTTTTTAAAACCAAAGCCCCATCATTTTAAATGGCTTAGGGTCTTAGCTATATTTATACTCTGTTATACTCCATACTCTGTTCATCTTCTGATGAATTTTCATCTTCTGATAATAAAAAACCACTGATGGAAATAAAATCAAGTCCGAGAGTGACCTTTTCCCTCTCAGGGGCGGGTACCAAACCCTCAGCACAAGACTTTTTCTAGGTCCACATTACTCACAGAAAGGAGAATGAAGATGAAGTGAGGCTCTTCTATCAGCAAAACAACAGATTCTATTAGGAGACCCCAAGGCGCCTAAATCAAGCAACCAAAACATTCTGCCCTCTACACCACAGAAGGGTTTAAACTATCATACTCTCTTTCCTTTTCCCTACCTCCCTATCCTTTGGGAGGGCAGAGGAGTGGAGGAGAGACGGATAACATTCAAGGCCAGGGCACCAAGCAGCAGCGTCCGCTGCATACGTGGGCCTCAGAGATGAGTCTGACGACCAATCTAGTGTGTGGGATGGGGGGCATCTGTGAAGGAAGGAAGGAAGAATGATGGGCAAAAGAGGAAGTAGTAGGGGTAGAAATAAAAGGTTTCCTACTACTCTAGTAGAAATCCCTACAAGCAGATTCAAGCAGATCCTGGCAAGCCCTCAGGTCTATGGCTGGGAAACAAATGAAAGGCATATCCCCACCCCTCAGACCACTCTGGCTATCCTGCACCTCCCTTGGATTTCCTAATTCTAAACTGAGCCCTTTTCCCCAGACTCATGCTAATGAGAAAGCAAGTAGCTGCATGGTACAGCTTTATGGCAAAGAAAATGAATGGCAATTAATAACTGGTTTGTACCAGAGAAGCTGGTTTACTTGATCTGCCTCCTGGTTCCAAGGAGCTTCTCCCTGCATCGTTATGCCATCCTTCTAGTTCTGTGTTTAATAAAGTCATACCCTCATATCTAAAGTAGCATCCTCCCTTCCATCCCCTTATCAGCCCTCCTCCTGCACCTACTATCTTTTCCCCAACCTGGAGTCTGAATCCCATTCATTAGAGGAGGAAGTATAACCTGTTGGGCGAGAGTTTCATCTGCTGACACTCCTCAGTAGCACATAGGCAGCCAAGATGATGTCACCAGTTGAATGCTCCCTGGGGTTCCAGCTTTGAGCACCTGATCTTTAACAAGAGCGTGAAGCACTAAGAAAATCCAATCACACTGACATTTGGTGAATACCTGCTGAAAGCAGGGCACTGAGCCAGACAAAATGACAGACAGGAGGAAGAATAAATCATCATCTGTGAGCTCCAGAAGCACAATCTAATTAGGCAAATCCATGGGAAGTTAATACCAAACGATAAAATACAAGTGATGACATACAGCATGACACGGTCAACTGGCCAATGAGGGATAGAAATTAATGCTATGAGTTCAGAAGTCGAATGAGTGAGCACAGGTTAGTATGGTTTGCAAAGGAGTACTGGGAAAAGGGAGGACTCAAGCTGAGCTCTCAAGGAGGATTTCCAGAGGTGGGGACAGACCTGATGGAAAAGGGGATGGCTCTAGCAGCGGCCCAAGTCCTAAATACCAAACGAAAGCCCCAAAGTAAGCCAGACAGATGGCAACAAAAATAAATAAGCAGCAAATTCAAACAAAGAGGCCGTATTAGCCAGCAGGCCACACTACAGAGTACCAGTACAGGGACTTTTTCAAGCAGAAGGAAAATTATCCCAAATGGAAGACTGGACATGCTAGGAGAAAGGAAAAGCAACTTTTAAAAAAAAGATAAATATTTGGTAAATCCAGATGAATATTGTCTTGGGACTTCCCTGGCAGTTCAGGGGTTAAGACTCTGCCTTCCACAGTCATTAAGACAGTATGGTACTGGCACAAAGACAGAAATATAGATCAATGGAACAGAACAGAAAGCCCAGAGATAAATCCACGCATCTATGGACACCTTATCTTTGACAAAGGAGGCAAGAATATACAATGGAGAAAAGACAACCTCTTTAACAAGTGGTGCTGGGAAAACTGGACAGCCATTTGTAAAAGAATGAAACTAGAACACTTTCTAACACTATACACAAAGATAAACTCAAAATGGATCAAAGATCTAAGCATAAGACCAGAAACTATAAAACTCGTAGAGGATAACATAGGCAAAACACTCTCTGACATAAACCAAAGCGGGATACTCCATGACCCACCCACCTCCCAGAATACTGGAAATAAAAACACGAATAAACAAATGGGACCTAATTAAAATTAAAAGCTTCTGTACAACAAAGGAAACTATAAGCAAGGTGAAAAGACAGCCTTCAGAATGGGAGAAAATAATAGCCAATGAAGCAAAGGACAAACAATTAATCTCAAAAATATATAAGCAACTCCTGCAGCTCCATTCTAGAAAAATAAATGACCCAATCAAAAAGTGAGCCAAAGAACTTAACAGACATTTCTCCAAAGAAGACATAAAAATGGCTAACAAACACATGAAAAGATGTTCAATGCATCACTCATTATCAGAGAAATGCAAATCAAAACCACAATGAGGCATCAATTTACACCAGTCAGAATGGCTGTAATCCAAAAATCTACAAGCAATAAATGCTGGAGAGGATGTGGAGAAAAGGGAACTCTCTTACACTGTTGGTGGGAATGCAAACTAGTACAACCACTATGGAAAACGGTGTGGAGATTCCTTAAAAAACTGCAAATAGACCTGCCATATGACCCAGCAATCCCACTGCTGGGCATATACACCAAAGAAACCAGAATTGAAAGAGCCACGTGTACCCCAATGTTCATCGCTGCCTTGTTTACAATAGCCAGGACATGGAAGCAACCTAGATGCCCATCAACTGACGAATGGATAAGAAAGCTGTGGTACATATACACAATGGAATATTACTCAGCATTAAAAAAAAATTCATTTGAATTAATTCTACTCAGATGGACCGAACTGGAGCCCATTATCCAGAGTGAAGTAAGCCAGAAGCAAAAACAACAATACAGTATATTAACACATATATATGGAATTTAGAAAGACAGTAACGAGAACCCAACATGCGAGACAGCAAAAGGAACGCAGATGTATAGAATAGACTCGTGGACTCTGTGGATGAGGGAAAGGGTGGGATGATATGGGAGAATGGCATTGAAACATGTTAATTATCATATGTCTAATCAATCACCAGCCCAGGATTGATTCTTGGGGCTGGTGCATCGAGATTTCCGGGGGGGAGGGAGGAGGGAGGAGGGAGGGGGGAGGGAGGGGTTTCTGGAGGGGGAGCATATGTAAACCCATGGTGATATCATGGCATTGTATGGCAAAAACAATAAAAGGGAGGGAAAAAAAAGAAAAAAGAAAAAAAACAATAAACTGAAAAAAAAAAAAAAGACTCTGCCTTCCAGTGCAAGGGGTGTAGGTTCAATCCCCGGTCAGGGAGCCTTATAAGATCCCATGTGTCTGGCTCCCAAAAAACAGAAACATAAAACAGGAGCAATACTGTAACAAATTCAATAAAGACTTTAAAAAATGGTCCACATAAAAACATGAATATTGTCTAAATAAAGCAAAAATCATAATGAGTTTTTATCTACTTAATAAACATAACAAAAGTGTACTAAAACATTTGCATTAAAAATAGATGCTATGATAAAAATAAGTAATATATGTGTGCATAGAATATTAAAAGCAGAGAAAAGGCAGTGGCTAATTCACTTATTCGAACTTAAAAAGTCATCAATAAGAACAGAAGATCTGGAATGAGTCAGGAAGGGTAAGTTTTCAAGAGAACAGATTTAGGAGGACTCTGCAGACAGAGGCAATAATGCAAGCAAGACAAAGGAACCAGAAACGATTTGGTGTGAATGAACTACATACAGAGGCACGTGAGCACAGCAAAGGACGACAGGGGTCTAAAGCAAGAATCGCAGTTCGGAGCCAAAATGGGGAGACTGCGTCTTCTACTAAGAAACTGTGGCCTTATGCTAAACTGACATATAATCTACAGCCTCTCCTACAAAGCCCTTCCCAATGAAAGACTACTTTCTAGAGGGCACACAGGTAAATGTCACCTTTAGTAAATAAATTAGATCAGGCTTTGGGACAAGAGATACGCCCAACAGGAAGGAATACAGGAGGGAGAGGGGCAGTTCCAAAGTAAGTTTGCTTTTTTAACTTTTTGGGCTAGTCACTAAGCCATGCCCTACTCTTTGTGACCCTATGGACTGTAACCCACCAGGCTCCTCTGTCCATGGGATTTCCCAGGCAAGAATGCTGGAGTGGGTTGCCATTTCCTTCTCCCAGGGATCTTCCCCACCCAGGGATCAAATTCACAACTCCTGCATTGGTAGGCAGATCCTTTACCACTGAGCCACCACAGAAGCCCAGAGTTAGCCTGGAAGTAAAAGAGAATGAAATCATGTCATTGCGGCAATGTGGACTGACCTAGAGATTACCATTCTAAGTGAAATCAGGAAGAGAAAGACAAATACCGTACAATATTACTTAAATGTGGAATCTAGAATATGATACAAATAAACTCATTTACTAAACAGGAACAGACTCACAGACATAGAATACAAACTTATGATTACAAAAGGGGAAAGCAGAGTGGGAGAGGGATAAATTAGGAGTCTGTGATTAGTAGATACCAATTGTGTGTGTACTTAGTTGCTCAGTTGTGTCCAACTCTTTGTGACCCCATGGACTGTAGCCCACCAGGCTCCTCTGTCCATGGGATTCTCCAGGCAAGAATGCTGGAGTGGGTTGCCATGCCCTCCTCCAGGGGATCTTCCCAACCCAGGGATCAAACCCAGGTTTCCCACATTGTAGGCAGATTTTTTACCATCTGAGTCACCAGGGAAGCCCAGATACAAACTACCGTATATAAAACAGATAAACAACAAGGTCCTATTCTATAGCACAGGGAACTATATTCAGTATCCTACAACAGACCATAATGGAAAACAATATAGAAAAGAATATATATGTATGTATTTATATAAATAACTAAATCACTTTTTTGTACACCAGAAACTAACACAACACTATAAATCAACTACCCTTCAATTAAAAAAAAAACAAAACAAAACAGTAAGCCTGGCAAGGAAGAAGCTAAAAGAATACAAACTAAACTTAAAAGACCATTTACCCTGACCAGTGGGCCTAGAGAAAGACTTGAAGACTTTAACCTTTTAATTTGTACTGCTTAAATTTACAATAAGCATGTATAACTTTGTAATCATAATGAGAGTTAGATAAGCATAGGAAGCCTGTGTGTTTTCCTCTTCAGTTCTAGAACAGTATTTTTTGTTTTAAAGTAACTCACAATGCCCCACACCTGACTAGGGCCCCTTGGCAAGACTGAAACCACTAGGTAAGAAGTGCCACCTGGAGTCACAAGTCACACTGCCTTTCCCACTCACGAACAATAAGAACTCCAAAAAATGCACACAAAGGTCACTTCCCAGACCCTTCAGTCAGTGTACTTCCAGAACCAGGAGTTTTAAGAGAAAAGGAGGAGACTCGAGCCAAGCAGTTCTACTCAAGGAAATGAAGGGAAAGTATAATACGGTGGTTAAGAGCAGGAGTTCTGTTGTCCCACAGAGCTGTATTTCTAGATGTGACCTTGGGCAAGTTATTTCACTGGAGCTTCAGTATCACTTTTCTCCTCTGTGGTGATGGTTTAGTCGTTATGTCGTGTCCAACTCCTGCGACCCCATGGACTGTAGCCTGCCAGGCTCCTTTGTCCCTGGGATTCTCCAGGCAAGAATACTGTGGGTTGTCATTTCCTTCTCCAGGGGATATTCCTGACCCAGGAATCAAACCCGGGTCTCCTGTATTGCAGGCAGATTCTTTACCAACTGAGCTACAAGCACCTATACTTTCTCCTCTGTAAAATGATGATAATAATGATATCTACTTCATGACATTGTTATGAGAATCAAATGGGCTAGTGTATATAAAGTGCTTAACACAGTCCCTGGCACATGGTAAAAATTCAACTAATGGGAGCTATTATTTATTAATCTGTTCAGTTCATTAAAAAAAAGACATATCCTACAATTCTATGTACCAGATCCACTTTCCCTCTTTTTCCTAAATGATGCCAAAAGCAAGTGTAGAATTAGCAGGACACGGGGTGACCCTGGGTTCTTTCCGTGTCCCGACCAAAAGAATCGTAGTAAAGAGAGGGAAGATGGCGGAAGGACGATGACAGACTCAACATGGCAGATTTTCAAGATAAACAAAAAGGCTGGGAGCCACAGGAAGCAGGTGGCCCTGAGAAGCTGGGGAAGACACTTGTAAGGACGAAAATCACTGCTCTGCTCGAATGAAAACTTCCTATTGATTTTGAGAGGTAGAGGAGTATTTCAAACCATTATCTGGCACAAAGATGGGCAGGAACCAAACAGCATGGGAGACTACTCAGTCAGAACCTGTTCCGGTACCTGCAGACGAACATCAACTCTGCGTGATCATGTGACTCTGAAACACGCTTTCAAATTGATGTATAACTACACTACCATATATAAAATAGGTAGCTAGTGGGAACCTTGTGTAAAGCACAGGAAGCTCAGCTCAGTGCTCTGTGATGAATTAGGTGGGGTAGGATGGAGGGAGGTCCACGAGGGAGGAGATATATGTATGCACATTGATAAAGTTTAAAAAAAAAGAAACATTAGTAATAAGTTCTCAGAGACAAGCAGACGTTAATTTCATATATGCTCCTCTCCAGGTTAGAAGTAGCTAAACAAACTGTTGGAGAAGGCAACAGCAACCCACTCCAGTACTCTTGCCTGGAAAATCCCATGGACAGAGGAGCCTGCTAGGCTGCAGTCCATGGGGTCTCAAAGAGTCGGACACGACTGAGTGACTTCTCTTTCCCTTTTCACTTTCATGCACTGGAGAAGGAAATGGCAACCCACTCCAGTGTTCTTGCCTGGAGAATCCCAGGGACTGCGGAGCCTGGTGGGCTGCCGTCTGTGGGGTCGCACAGAGTCAGACACAACTGAATCGACTGAGCAGCAGCAGCAGCAGACAAACTACTAGAGTTTGAACTGTGTCCCCCAAAAGATGTTTGAGTCCTAATTCACAGCACCTGTGAACATGACTTTATTTGGAAATATGGGCTTTACAAGTGATCAAATTAAGATGAGATCCTCAGGGTGAACTCTAACCCAATATAAGACTGGTTTTCTTATAAAAAGACACATACAAATGATGTAAAAGCACACAGAGGAAAAAAAAAAAAAAAGCACACAGAGACAAGCCGTCTGCAAGCCAAGGAAGGCCTGAGGCTACCAGAAGCTGGGCAAAAGGCCTGGAACAGACTCTCCCTCACAGGCCTCAGAAGTCAATCCTGCTGACACCCTGATTTCGGATATCTAGCTTCCAGAACTGTAAGACAATGAATTTTTGCTGTTTAACACATTATTGACTGGGGAATTTTTGCAGAAAACTAATGCCAGTGGCCAGCAATTTGTTATGTAAGTGAATACTGAGACATCTCTGGCCAATAACGTTTAGGTAACAAAGGATGTTACATCTCTGGTCAATAATGCGTTAAGCCATTGAGTGTGTGGTGCTTAGCTATGGCAGCCTCAGGAAAGCAATACACCATTTTTTTTAAAAAAATTGGCATTTAATATACTTTAATGGGCTTCTCTGGTGGCTCAGTGGTAAAGAATCCACCTGCCAATGCAGGAGACATGGGTTAGATCCCTGGGCTGGGAAGATCCCCTGGAGAAGGAAATGGCAACTCACTCCAGTATTCTCGCCTGGGAAATCCCATGGACAGAGGAGCCTGGTGGGCTATGGTCCATGGGGTCGCAAGAGAGTCAGACATGACTTAGTGACTAAACAACAATAACTGCTCATATAAACTATGTATTTTTTAAGCAAATTTTAATTTAAAATCAAAGGTGGATTACTTAAAAATGATAGGACCTGGCTATATGTACACTTTTTTTCCCCAACAATGAAAATACTACTATGGGAAAAAGACACTAGGATCAATACAGATTCTTACTCCTTTTGAACCTAGTCAATCTGCTTCCTTAACCATCCCTGGATACAAAGAAAGAAGGAAAGGGAACTCTTGTACATTGGGTATCCACTGTGTGCCTCATGGATATTAGGTGCTAATACACATTATCTTATCCAAATGTCATAAATCTCTGCATGGTATGAACTATCTCCCCATTACTAGTGAGGAAATCAATGTTTAGAAAGGCTAAGTAAGTTACCCAACATTATACAGCCAGAAAGTGGCTGAGCCAAGATTCCAACCCCTTGTTCTTAACTAAACCAACCTGCTTGAGCAAGTACTTTTGAACCAATTAACAACCTTGTATTAATTTCAAGCACTATGTGTTGAGTGAATTAATAAAGAGACTTTATAAATCCCATCTAATTCTCCCATTTTTACAAAAGGAAATTGGCCCAAAGAAGTAAACTGACTTGACTAGAGTCATAAATAAGTTAGTATCAGAACTAGGTACCCACCCCAAGTCTCCTGATTTCCATCACATCCTGTTAAGTTTGAGGACAACAGCAAGACATGAGAACAGAGAGCACGGATACTAGAAACTGACTCCCTCAGTTCAAGTCGTGGCTCTGCAAGTTACCAACTGTGTGACTGGGGCAAGTCACTTTACCTCTCGGTTTGGTTTCCTCATCTGAGAATGGAGATCCTGCCTCACATGGTTACTCTAAAGACTGAATGAATAAAGACACACATACATTTTTGTGCCTGGAATATTAGTAAGCGTTATACTTGTCAACTGCTTCTGCTCCAACTATTATTAAATAATGCTAAGTAAAACACCAAGGAGGACACATATACTGACTGTGGTTTTCTTTAACTTCAGCAAATGCACTCACTGAGAGACAGAGAGGGAAACGAGAAATAGGCTCTTTGTTCCTGTAAATTTGCCTAATTCATTCATTAGCAATAACATAAATTTTTAACTCTGTACCAGGCTCAGTATTTGATATGATACAGACACTACCAAATTTCATTAAATCTAAGACATCATCAACTGCAGAAAGAATCAGTATTTCATTTACTCTCCCCAGCAGCCCAATGAAGTAGAGAGTTCCCTTATTCTGCAGATAAGAAGCTGAGACACAGAGAGCTTAAAGAATTCATCCAAGGTCACACAGCTATTCAATGGCCCAACCAGGTCTCAATCCCAGATCTATCAGACTCCAAAATCCCTCACACTGAACCACTTTGTTTATTACCAACTTGGTGCTGTTCAAACTCTGCATGCAATCACCTGGGAATCTTGCTAAAATAAAAACCAATTTAGCAGGTCTGGGGTGGAGTCTAACACTGTGCATTTCTAACAAGCTCCCAGGTGCTATGAATGCTGCTAGTCCTGGATCACAGAGTGTCTAACTATTCTGCTTCCATTACAATTCTTCCTCCTCCTCCAGGGTCTCCATTCCCAGCTCAGCAATCAGCTAATGAAAAGGACTTTAACTCCCAAAAGACAGAGGAACCTCCTAATTAAGTCTTTGTTTCTCTGCCACCTTCCCTGCTCCTTCCTCTCTCCCCTCCTGGGCCCCACTCTCTTTTCTAAGGCAGGCTACACAAAGCTAAGGAGAGGAAGCTAATAGAGAGTTCAAAATGAATGGCTGGGGAATCTAAGGGGATTTCTAACAAAAACAACGTTAACTTTTTTGTTTGGATGATCTGGGGTGACTAGATGCCACCTCAAAGTCCACATGTGACTCTGAAAGGTGAGTGAAAGCTCCTAGAGTAAACTGGAAACTAAGGATTATTTACTCCCATCATTTCTCCAAAGATAATGGGTGTGACCTCTCCCCACCCCCACTCTCAGTGTAGGTCTCTGGGCAACACAGGTAATTACGGTCTGCCTACTTACTGCAGACACAGCCAGTTTCAATCAGGCTCAGTCCTCTCTCCTGCTCTGCCTGTCCTACATTTTAGGTGTTGTCTTTGTTTGTGCTCTTAGTGCTTATGAACACTACCAAATACATCCGGAAGTGCTGCACTGGCCTGGGCTTTTCTATAGTGGTCCTGGGTGCCCGGCTTAGAAAACAAGTCTGAAATTCAGTTCTGTGTGATGTAAATGAATGGAGGGAGAGCATTACCCAGAGCATGGGATTGTTTTTTTTGACTCAAGAGCTCCACAGACCCCTCTCTGTCACCATGATTCCTCCCTCTATTCCATGGGGCTGGCTTATGGTAAATAATTCTGAATACTCATTGGAAGGACTGATGCTGAAGCTGAAACTCCAGTACGTTGGCCACCTGATGTGAAGGACTGACTCACTGGAAAAGACCCTGATGCTAGGAAAGATTGAAAGCAGGAGGAGAAGGGGATGACAGAGGATGAGACGGTTGGATGGCATGACCAACTCAATGGACATGAGTTTGAGCAAGCTCCAGGAGTTGGTGATGAACAGGGAGGCCTGGCGTGCTGCAGTTCATGGGGTTGCAAAGAGTTGGACACGACTGATCGACTGAACTAAACTGAAACCATCCTGAATGTTCAACAGAAAGACTGATGCTGATGCTCTAATACTTTGGCCACTTGATGCACAGAGCCAATTCATTGGAAGAGACCCTGATGCTATGAAAGGCTGAGGGCAAAAGGAGAAGGGGGTGGCAGAGAATGAGATGGGTAAATAGCATTGCCAATTCAATGGACATGAATCTGAGCAAACTCCGACAGATGGCGAAGGACTGGGGAACCTGGTGCGCTGCAGTCCGTGGGGTCGCAAAGAGTCAGACACAAGGACTGAACACCAACAACAGTAAACAGTACGGCAACTCTGTTTGAGCAGTTCAGATCAGACCGTTTTCAAGAGCAGCCTGACTTGAAAATCTTAAGTTGCTTTAAGGCAACTCAGACTACAAAATCAAAATTCAAGGTAAGAGGGCCTCTTGCCCAGTGGAGTTCACGGGGACTGAGTACAAAAACCTAGTTCAGTTGCTTACCAGCACGTAAGCCTCAGGAAACTTATTTAGGTCCCTTAAGCTTCGGCCTCCTCATCTGTAATATCCACCAATATCACTGGACTGTCATCGGATGCCACTTGTGACAATTAAATGAGATAAAGCACCTAGCATTCAGTTAGGGCTTAATATGTATTAGTTTCCTCTCCCCACCCCTGCTCACAGGGATACTCAGTTAAGCTGATAATGTGCATCTGAACCAAATCACACAAAGGAACTGTGTTTAGGTATGGTTTTATTAAAAAAAAGAAAGAAAGAAAATTCACCACTCGCCTGGTGAGGTCTGGCTCTAGCATCAGTTAGTTACATGACCTTGGGTGAGTTACTAACACTTTTCCATTCCTCATTTCATTTCCTTCCAAGGAACAAGAGTCGGCTCAACTGATCATTTCCAGTTCATTCATTTGACAAGTATTTATTGAGTACCTTACTCAATGGTAAAGAACCCGCCTGCCAATGCAGGAGATGCAGGTTCAATCCCTGGGTGGAAGATCCCCTGGAGATGGAAAATGGCAACCTAGTCCAGGATTCTTGCCTGGAGAATCCCATGGACAGAGGAGCCTGGCGGGGGTCCATGGGGTTGCAAAGAACTGGACACAACTTACGGACTAAACAACAGCATACACCAGACACTCTTCTGGGTGCTAGGAATACAAGAGTTAATAAACAAAAACATGCAGGAACTTCAGCTCTGCTTTTAGACAAGTATGTAAACAAGAGGAAGCAGCTAATAACAGCAACAAATGTTTTCTGCCTTTATTAGCTCCCTTAAAACTGCCCACACTTACCAGTTTAATATCTGATACGCCCTCTATCCAAGGACAATATATTAAATGGATTTTTGGAGCAGGGAGTTGGAATAGGAGATTGCTCCATTCACCCCTAGCTCCAACCTGATATTGCAGTACCTCCAGGAATGGTGCACCCCCTTGGGGGGAAGAAAGCGTGGTGCAGAAAAGTAGACTTCAGTTGGTCTGCCATGGAGAACTAGAACTGCTGTCTTTGGTCGTTCTGTTTCTCGTTCTTCACTACAACTTGTGTGTAACTGAACAGGCACCCTTTGAGAAACATGTAGGAATGGTTTTTCAAAGCTTTTTTTTTTCCTTTACCACCCAACACAGAGACCAAAAAACAAACAAAAAAAAACTGCCCACACTATCTTCTCTTACTAACTAACATACCACCTGATGTGAATAGTTTTACACTTTTGCAAAGTTTTTTTTTTTTCCATGTAGGAGTCTGAAGTAAGAGCAAAGTCGGAGTAAAGAGCAATCACAGCAGTACTGGTTAAGAGATAAGGCTCTGAACTCATATATTAGCAGTACAGCTAGAGGAGACAAGAGGTAGAGAGAGTCACAGGAGATGGAATCCATGGGACTTGCTGAAAGATTGGTCGCCTGGGCAGGACGCAGGAGAGGGAGGAGACCTGCATGAAGCCAGATTCCTGGCTTGGACACCTGGATGGGTGAGGAACACATTCAACTGATCAGGGGACCTAGGAAGTGAAGCAGGTCTGGGAGGAGGGCGGGGGAAAATGATGCCCATTTGGACATATCAAGTTTGAGATGTCTGCGGGACAATCGTATGGAAGAACCCATTGCACGTGCTGTAAACTGTTGGAAGAACAAAGAAATATAACCACCACCAACAGTTGCAAAGTGGTTCCGTTTTTTCAAGTATTGGTACATCACATGCATCTCATTTGACACAACCTACCCCCGAACAAGATCATAATTAGATTGGGAAGTCCAAACAAATATATACAAAAAGTTAACCAACAACAAAAAAGCATAAGAAATGCTACAAGGCAGTTTTGGTTTATGATGAGTTGCAAGAAAAACACTTGTTATACTTAAACCACTAATCAAACCCCCACTCAGCTTTCTAATCTCTGGAGCTTTTATTTATTCAACTTTCCATATTATCACAAGCCTATCTGAAGGCATTATACAGCTTTACAAGTCTGAAATCGAGATGTAATCAAGAGGAGGAGGTGGAAGAGGAAAGAATGCAGAGGGTTTGGCTCTGCTTTCAGACAAAGGCAAAAGGAAGCAGCTAACAACAGCAACAGAGATGACAGGCTGCCTTTGTCAGCCCCCAGAGCAGTGCCCCGTACCCATCTTCACTTACTAAACATACCACCTGTGCCCACAGCTATAGCAGCTATTGCCTCTTATCCCTTCTCAATGGCATATTCATGCCAGGGCCTCCACTGCCTCACCCCAGGAGCCGCCCACAGGATGATGAGAGAGAGGAGGCCTGGGCCATGGGAATCTAATGCTCCCTCTAAAGCTTTCCCTCCCACAGGCAGATGGAGGGAAATTCCAGCCCCTCACGGACACCCGTTCTTCCTAATAAAGGCAGCACTACATGAATAGTGTTATGATACTGATTAAAAATAACACCAATAAAAACAATGAATCAGTCCTCTGGGAGAGGTGAGGATCTCAAAGCACCCCACCTGAACTAGTCTGGTCCCTTCTCCTTTCGGGAAACTAACCAACAGAGGCTGGGATGGGTCCTACATTCCTATGCCCAAAGGTGCCCCAGACCAGGCCAGACCAGTTTCTTTCCAACCCAACAGCAACCCCATAGCTCATTACTGGTGTTTGTGTGGACATGAGTGTCTGGGATGAATTTCCTCATGTGACAATTGTACAGGGGACCCATGTGTTCCAGATGGTCTCCTGCCTACCACTCCAGCCACAGATCACAGAGAGCGGGGGGCCCAGTTAGGATCCTGACCTGGCTGTATGGAGAGGGAACATGGAAATAAGGTTCTGCACGACTGGGAAGGGCACTGAGAGAAACTGCCTGACACCAAAGGGCCATGGACAGCAGCTCCCTGTCACTCTGCCTGGAACAGAAGATAAGCCTGACTCTGTCAAACACCTTTCCCTCTGGTCTAGGTCTCTTTTTAGGGGAATTTCTACTGGGAAAATGATAGCTAAAAAATGAGTAACCATCTATTATGTGTTCAACTGCTTATACTTTCTTCATTGTCTGTCATTTGTTACATCTACTGTATACTTTCATTCCCGGGGGGCAGATAGAGGGTTTATGAACTCCACTTATTCAGTGGTACATACTGTACTACATTCAAAGAGGCTCTTAACAGAGGCATTTTTTTGGCTGATGGTGATGACAAGGCTAGCAGAGGGTGATCATACACGTAAGGCAGCATCCCCTGGAGTGCATCCACTGCACTCTGTGAACGGAGAGGCAGGGAACAAACCCAGCGCGCGCGGGCACACACACACACCTCCTGCAGGACTTAGAAACTGTACTGGATCAGCCAAACTAGGGTCTGAAATGAGATCAAAGATTCTCCAAATTAGTGGAGACACACCTTCCACTCCCAGGGATGACTCACATCAAGTTTACCCAATATAGAGTACAAATTTACAAAACAAAGAACAGAAAACAAGTCACACTGTGGAGAACATACCAGTTAACAACTAACTCAGGTAGAGAATATTACAGGGGGAAGACCTAAGTCAATTCTGAAGGGGACCTAGTACACCAGGAAATACCCTCTACACTAAAGGTAAAAAAACCCAAGCAAGCAGAGGACAAAGGGAGGGTAACTAATACTCTTTGTAGATATAAAGGTCAGATAAACTCTGAAGGACACTATCATGATTTGAAAAATAGTGGTTATATTGACCTTCCCTGGTGATTATATATTAACCTTCCTTGGTGGCTCAGACATAAGTAAAGAGTCTGCCTGCAACGCAGGAGACCCAGGTTTGATCCCTGTGTTGGGAAGATTCCCCTGGAGAAGGAAATGGCAACTCACTCCAGTATTCTTGCCAGGAAAGTCCCAAGGACAGAAGAGCCTGGGAGGCTACAGTCTATGTGGTCACAAAGAGTCAGACATGACTGAGCGACTTCACTTTGATTATATTGAACCTGCGAAGGTAAGAGGGGGGGAGGTTCTGAGTCATGAGAACAAATCCATCACGTTCGCTGCCTGCCTGCCAAAATCAACAAAAAGGAGGCTGCGTCCTCCACAATAGCCACTCTGTTTAGTCTTGCAAAGAACCCGGACCTCACAAGCCTGGTCCAAACAGAATAGGAAATACTAACCCTGCAGTCTTCATGGAAAGCACCAATGTTCCTGAGCTCAACTGTCCTGGTGAGAGTAAGTGACGCTAGCTCACGAGGACTCCCACAACAGACAGTGGGACGAGGATTAAAGACCACAGGGGAGAAAGGCCTCTCTCCTTGTCAAGAGTCAAGATGCGCCTAACCGCAAAAGTCAGATTAAGTCAACAAATAGGGACAAAATCAATTTCTGCCCTGCACTTGACTAAATGATATGAAAGAATATACAAGCTACATAAGGTTCCTGCCCTGAAAGAGTTTA
This sequence comes from Antilocapra americana, assembly GCA_007570785.1. NCBI lineage: Eukaryota > Metazoa > Chordata > Mammalia > Artiodactyla > Antilocapridae > Antilocapra > Antilocapra americana. The sequence goes on along the minus strand of ML661382.1, from coordinate 1,203,657 downwards.
AAATTTTTCTAGGGAGCACAAAATAAAAGTCAGAAAATAATACAAACAATCGATAACCAAGCAGATGTTACATTTTCTTAGAAAGACCCCTGATTCTGTGCATACGTGCTTAGTCGCTCAGTCATCTCCAAGCCTTTGCAACCCCATAGACTGTAGTCTGCCAGGCTCCTCTGACCATGGAATTCTCCAGGCAAGAATACTGCAGTGGGTCACCATGCCCTCCTACAGGGGGTTTTTTCCTACCCAGGGACAGAACCCAGGTCTCCTGCATTGCAAGCAGATTCTTTACCATCTAAGCCACCAGGAAAGCCCAAGAATACTGGAGTGGGTAACCTATCCCTTCTCCAGGGGATCTTCCCAAACCGGGAATCAAATCAGGGTCTCCTGCATTGCAAGCAGATTCTTTACCAGCTGAGATACCAAGGAAGCCCCTCACGCCCCCGTTCTGTAAGGACTCTTTATTCTTCCATCAAACCTACACTGGAAAACTTGAATCCTGGATCAGTCCACCTGTCTGCTTTCTCAGTGTCTAGACTCATGTTGTTGAGTGCTTCTGGGGTTAGAGGGAGAGAATGAACACACCTGGGCAAGCATGCGCCCACATACACAGATGCACAACCCCTACTCTCAGCAGGTAACTTCATCCCCTACTTCCAGAGAGAACAGAATCCATCAGGAGAAATTCCCTGGCCTCTAATCAACCAGCTCGACCACCTGCATTCTTGCTGTCTACCTCTATCTTTCTCATCAGACACATTTCTCGTTTGACTCTGGATCTCATGCTTTCATTGATTATTCTCTCCCTCCCTTGAATTTTTTTCTTTCCTCTGCTGACTCTTCCCAAACAGCACTTAAACTTAATTCTAGAATTAATGCTTAATTCTGCGTTAATGCTTAATTCTGTGTTACAATTAACAAGCAAAATACCCTCCACCCTACATCCCCCTCTAACTAGTCTGGGCCTTCCTCCTCTCTGCTTCATGAAAGTCTAGGTTTCAAAACCTTCTTCTCATTCACTCCCCAACCCACTGCTTTCTGGACTATACTTTCCATACTGCCATTGAAAATGCTCCAGGAAAAGGTGACCTTTCTAACAGAGCAGAAGTTCTTATCTTGCTTGACCTCTAAATAATCTGACGTGGTGTGACACAACTTCCTTCTTGGACTCAGGTCTCCCCTCTTCGTCCTGCATCTCTGGGCACTCGCTTTCGGTGGACAATTTCCTTCACGGGACCCTCTTCCTCTGGTCCCCGAACCACCCTCTCCTTGGAGTTGCCCAGGGTCTCTTTCTCAGCGTACACGCACTCACTCAGCCACCTCCTGGTCCAACCACTCCTACCTAGAGCTCTCCTGAGCTCCATATCCCATAGGTGCCCTCCGGCAGGGCGCCTCTGCCGGCACCCCTCAGAAACCCCAACTTCAACACAACCAAAGCGGAACTCAGCACCATCCCCTGCGCCGGCACTGCCACCAGTCCCTGCAAATAACCCTCCTCCTCTTAGACCCCCAACTTTAGTTAATGACACCGCCCGCCCACGCAGAAACCTGCAAGTCATCCTAGGTTCTCCCCTCACACACCACATCCAATTAGTCCACAAAACCCATGGGTTTTACCCCTTAACATTTCTTGATTTGTCGACTTTACATTGCTATGTCCACACCTTAAACTCTAATCACTCGTAAATTACTGTAACAGTCGCCTGACTGGTCTGTCACTAGCCTTGCCCCCCGGCCAGTCCTCTGTCACAACTCTGCTAGAGCAGGGATATTTCTAAAGTGTAAGTCCAATCCAAGTCTTCCTTGCCTAAGATCCTTCAAAGGCTCCCCAAAGCCTGTAGGGTGTGGTCTACACTCTGCAGTATGATACAGAGTCAGTCAACATTCCAGCCCTGCCCACTTTTCCTGCCTCACCTCATTTCTCCTCCCCTCACATCCTCTACCCCACCCTTACCCAGATCCCCTGATTCCTCTCCTGAGACTCTCCATCCCTCCTCCCGTTCATGCTGCCCAGAATGCCCTTCACCTGAACTCTGCCCAGAGTTCTGAATTCTCTAGGTGGCAAGCCGGTCACTTCCTCTTGGATGCCTCCCCAGTCCTTGCCCACTCTGGCTGTCGTGGGTACTCCTTTTCACTACCACGGCACTAGACTCACCTGTTCACTGGCAGCCCCTGCGATGGAAGGTCATTGTCAGTATACCAAAATGTCTTCCCTGTTAAACTGTAAGGTCAAAGAGATGCAAGGCCATTATCTTCGTTCCTTCAGCACTTCGCCTACTGCCTAGTTCAGAGTAGATATTCAATAAATGATTACTGGAACTTTCCTGGTGGCCCAGAGGTTAAGACACCCGTGCTTCCACTGCAGGGCGTGGGTTCAATCCCTAGTTGGGAACTAAGATCCCACATGCCACCGATGTGGCCGATAAACAAACACTAGTTAAATGAATGAATGGATCCTCCAACAACCCCCTGACACTCTGGGAGATTAGCACTTTAAGATATAAGGGAAGACTTTAGAAGGGATTTAAGAGGATTTCTCAGGCAATTCTCAGCAGGTGTTCCTGGAAGCATACAATAAAGGTTGTCAGAGGATGGGAAGAGTAAGTGTCTGGGGCATTCAGCATTGCTAATTTAAATAAGACATAATGACCAAGAAACCCAATCTTGAGCCTTAAGTTCAAACACACAGCCCTACCTAATAAGTTCAGATGGAGTAAAATCTTTAGAAAAAGATTTTTAAACAAGAAAAAAGATTTTGCTTTGGAATAGCCCTGAAATGAGTGGTAGTTAATCCTTTTCAAGACAAAATCTTCTAGAAGAGTTAGCAGTGTTAGTACAGTATCTAAACGTAGGTCCCTGTGCATGCTAAGTCACTTCAGTTCTGTCGGACTCTTTGCGACCCCGTGGACTGTAGCCCGCCAGGCTCCTCTGTCCATGGTGATTCTCCAGGCAAGAATACAGGAGTGGGCTGCCATCCCCTTCTCCAGGGGGATCTTCCCAACCCAGGGATGGAACCCACGACTCTTTCGTCAATGCCACTTAGGAAGCCCTGCCCAGAAAGTCTCTCAAACAGGCCCCTCCCTCTTTAATATCCCTTAATCTAACCTCTTGACTCAATTGCAACAGTGACATCCTAGAGAATCAATCTCCACTCTCATTCATCATTTACACAGTCACTACACTAATCCTGTCCATTGCATAAAACTCAGGCTCCCCGTATGAACATTCAGGACCTTCTTTCCCTTGACCCCTAATCTTAATGTTATTCTTCAACACTAAGGGCCCTCGTCTTCCAATTAACACACTCCCCAATACAGTATCTGCTTATAGCTGCTAGTAGAATGCAGTGTACAAAAGTGAGCTTATTCACTGTTGAAGACCCACTGAAAACCATGGCCAAAAAAGCAAAAAGTCCCTTCCTATATATTTCAATCCAACATGCTCCTGCAGGTTGAAACCATCCGAACTTCAACAGACACTTCAAGCAAGCTTGTTCTTTTACCCACACAAAGGAATTGTTTACCTTTCTGAATAAAAATGATGACAGAAATTTGCTATGGTAAGAGGCAACCGAACAGTACAGCTGGCAAAGCCCTTGCCCAAAAGAAAGATGTTGACTGACCAATTAATTAACTTGTCCTAGGCAACAGCCCAAATCAACCCTGATAACTGGCACATCCTGATGACTTGACACACAGTCCTGCAGAAGAAAGCAGTCCTGAACAGTGAAAGCAAAATAATCGTTTGGGCCCCAAGAAAGCAAACTCATAATCTGCCACAAAATTTATGGAGTCAGAAGCAAGCCAAGGGTATCAGATCCCAGGCTGCTAAAAAGGGCCTATTCTTGAGAGCTGCATTCTCTCCAGCTAGAGCACATGTATCTGTAGGTAGGCCTGCCTTTCCACATTCGCCACACAAACACAGAACGCATATAATCCAAAGCTCTACATACCGCCCTGTATTTTTTTTAATCATTTTCTGCATTAAGCACATACGACTTTCAGAATATGAAAATTATCTTGAAATATGACATGAAAGTGCTGCCAAGATTGCCCTTTCTCTTGAGAGAAATTCCCTGCCAACGGACCACATGCAAAAGAAGTATGAAAAGTCCCTACTCTGTAAGAATATAAAATCTCATTAGGGAAACTATTCAAACAGACATGAGGCAATGCAAGACTAAAGCTAAAAGACTAATTATGAGGTAGACATTCCAGGAGATCAACAAAGGGAAAGATCAATTTCTGATAGAGGAACAGGAGAAAGCCACATGGAGGACACAGGCCTTGTGCTTAGCCCTAATAAGAAGGAGAGATAAGATGTGAAGAATCAAAGAGAAAGGGAGCGGGCACTCCAGGAAGAGAGAACATGAAGGCACAGGGGCAGGTAGGTGGACCTGAGGGAATGATTACTGAGACTTGCCCAAAGGAGGCACAGAGCAATTACGGTGGATAGAATTAGTTGTGCAGAACAAGTCAAATTATGGAAGGCCCAAAAAACTGGAGACAAAGACTCAGAAATTAAGTGTTAATTTATTCCAGAAACTGAGAAGTTCTGGAAGAAAAAGATAGCATTTTACTAGAAGTAGCAAAAAAGTCAGAATAAACATTCTTAGATACTGCAAACAAACCAAGCCAATGGGTCTGAAAGAGCTCCTCCAGACCTGGAAATTAGTAAATGCCCCCCGACAGAAGCAAGAGAACAGAGGCTTAAACTCCAACCAAAACCAAGGAGCAAAAAGGCAGGAGCTTTCGCACTCCACACACCTAGTCGCAACGTGGCTCAACATATAATTGTCAGAAGCTGAAAAGTGCCAACCTTATTTGGTAAAAGGAGTGCCTGGGTGTTGCCAGGATCATTGAGAAAACACTACCAACCCATTGTGCAACCCATAATTGTTCACTTGTGACTTTGATCCTGTTCCCAGATGTGCACTCTGAAGTATTCTCTATGCGATGATCTTGAAAACCTGAAACTGGCACTGAGAAGTACCAGGACAAGGAGGCCTCAGCTGATGCATTTCCCTGGCGGGGATGACGCCACTTGCCAAGCAAGGCCAAGACGGTAAGCAAGCAAGCAAGCAGCAGCTCTCAGAAGCGCTGTTAGCACATGCACACATTGATGACTTCAACAGCATGAATGTGGCCAAACCTTGTGATTTCCCAGCAGACGGACTTGACTCACTTTCTGAATTAACAGTGTCCATGACCAGAAGTAGCAATTATTCCATTGTTCTGTCTAGAAGCTATCCACTCCAATTCATGGGAGTTCTAAAAAGGAACTTAAAAACCAAGTGTACATTTAACTAGGAGATTGCTTCAGAGTGTCACTTAGATAAACAATACCAAATCCTAAGCTTGTATTTTCCAACCACTGTGTTAACAAAACTTTATCACTTTGCACTACACTGTCTCAGTGATTTATATACCACGAAACCTCTCCCATAATGAGAGAAAAAGAAATCCTTCACAGCTCAGAGATCTGGAAATGCAGGCCACATAAAGTGTGTGACAGTAGATCAGGGGCTAAAAACTGATCACAATAATATTAACAATGATAGTAACGACTACAGTATTTTCACAATTAACTCACTTCAACCAAGTCACTGCTCTGATTTTTAAATTTCCTTCTGTAATACAGCGTGAAACTTTCATCTAGAAGCCTGGGTCCTCTCACTGAAGTTGCTCAAAGTCGCTTAGTTGTGTCCGACTCTTTACAACCCCACTGACTGCAATCTGCCAGATTCCTCTGTTCATGGAATTCTCCAGGCAAGAAAACTGGAGTGGGCAGCCATTCCCTTCTCTAGCGGATCTTCTTGACCCAGGGATCAAACCTGGGTCTCCTGCTTTGCAGGCAGATTCTCTACCATCTGAGCCACCAGGATCCTCTGACTACTGGACAATAATTTAAGTCTGTATTACTAAATTTGCCCACGTGTATAATACTTTCCTTACAGGATATTATGAAGATCAAATAAGGCCGCTCTGTAAAATAAAAAGTACTATATACATTATATGAAGGTTTTACTAAACATTAATGGCCTAATGTATATCAATAGCTCATTTATATTCTTATGAATCCCAAGGAGTTAGTATTATCATCCCCATTTTAACAGATGAGAAATGCAAAGCTCTGACATTAAGCAACTTTTCCAAGGTCACAGTGTAGGTAAATGGCAAAACCAGGACTGAAGAAATACAAAGCCTTGCTCGATTATGCTCGAGTATGCTGACCCTTCACTCCTAACTCTCTGTGCACTAAGTTTTGTAAGTTCTTTTCTGTGGTATGATTTAAAAAAAAAAAAAAAAGCAGTGCTAACTAGCTTCATATACCCCTGGCACCTAGTGAGAACACCGAAGTTTTTAAGTACCAAATAGTCCATGGTACCAATGTTTAAATGTAAATGTTCTTTTTTATTTCTAGTCCAGCCTGGCATGTAAAGGCTCTTCAGTCTTTAGGGCTTTGTGAAAACATAGTCTAATTCCTCCTTACATATTACCCTTTTTGTTTAACCACCTGCCTCAAATCCAGAGTGTGTCTATTTCTAAACCTCCTCTCTAAAAGCTAAAATTCCGTCCATATGTGACCAAGGAGAGAGTTTGTCTCTACATTAGGAAAAGAATCAGCTTCTGGTTCTCCTACCTCTCTGACTGTTCCTTCTTAGCTTCCATTGGTGTTCATAAGGACCTCATGTACATGTGACCAGTCCATATCATCACCTGGATGAAACATTTCTCTCTTGTTTTGATATTTACCAAGCAACCATCTGATTATGAGCTTCATAAGCACTCTGGTATAAGGAAAAGTATGCTCCAGGCAGCAGTAAGAATTTCCAATCACTGGACAGGTATGTCCTCTATTATGAACTAATAAAATTGGCCTACAAATGGTTGCTTTTTATTTTTTTTTTTTTTTAAACTTTCAATGACTGCCTCCCCCAGTGTCCATGGAATGAAGCTACAAAAGAGTATTTATATGCTGGGCTCTGAGTTCTTTACAGTATCACCTCCTCCCACAAAACTCTAGCCCTTCCGTCACACTCCACTACTCCCATTCCTCAAACCTCTCCCTTCAGTTCATACTTTCACGCCTTTGCGTGTGTTATTTCGTCTGCCTTCTCCCCTACCTACGCTCCTCCATCACCCTAAACCCCATTTACCCTAAAGGCTCACTCAAATGTCACCACTTTTCTCAGACCTGCCAGAGAACCCCAAGTGGAGATCTCTCTCCTCTGCTTCTGCAGTACTTCACCCACAGGTCTGTTCCAGCACTGACCACAGAATCACAATGATCTGCTTGCATGTATGTTTCCCTTGCTAGATATCAATGACCAAGGGCAGGAACCAGATCTCATTTAAAAGTCTGGCATCTCCATGGGCTAACAATATGTTACCTTTAAAAGATACTTAATAATTGTTCGTTGGAGGATCAGGATGAAGAACCTACCCTGATTCTGTCAGGTTGCTGCCCACTGTAAGATGTCAGGATCCAAAGTATAGGTACTAAACTAAGCTTAGTACCTCCTGTTTGCTGGCTAGTCAAGGTCTGCAAGAGCCTTTGGGATATTTAGGAAATTAGAGAGTGTTTATGTCCAGGCTGCATCCAAAACCATGCTCACTACCAACACACAGGCAAATGGTTGCCAGGCACAATTCTGGAAAACCCATGCTTGACAATCAACCCTAATACAGCTTCAATACATATTGCCCTGCAAATTTATCGCTTCCCTTCTCATCTTTGCCCTTTCTGGGACAGTTTATGCAATTGAAAACTTAAGCTCTCCTTCTGAATAAGAAAATCTCGTTTCATTTGTACAGTGAGGTGACTACAAATTAATAGAAGCAGAGAGATCCAAACCTTTAGGGGTCAAACAATGGATGTCTAGGATCCCCATCATCATCAACATCTCTTTCTCCAACTCTCTCCAAAAGCATGTTTGGCTTTAACCTCACAAACTACCTCCCCTGCTCACTCTATTGATTCCAGCTTAGGCAAACAGTTCTCTATAATGTAATAAGGGGATTTCTAAGTCTGGAAAATGCAGGAATTCCACACAGCAAAGTAACAAAGGTTCGGATGCTAATCCACCCTGACTTTCCAGTGAGAATGGTGTAGAGAAGGGAGAGAAACTCTTTGGCACTTATCATAAAGCAGACTGCACAACAGTCTCGTATAGCTCAAGTTAATTGACTCTGGCCCACCATTTTTGACTCATTCTTCCACTCAAAAAAAGAGATCTGTGTCTGGGAAGGATCAAATTCCTATACACCTGATCAAAGTCCTTCAGAAGAAGGCCAAACTGAGTGAAACAGCTAAAAGGACTGGACACAGGAGCCTCTCCTAGAACAAGCCCTACTTCCCCCTTCTTTCCTAGTTTCACCTGCCAGCAATCACACTTCCTTCAGCTGGAGGCCACCAGCAAGATGATCCACTGAAGTACTGGGATTTCTTCACCTATTTTTGTTTTAATTCTGCTGGTTTTTAAAGCTACAGCAGCCAGAGACAGGCCCAGAGGGGCACAAGAGTTGCCCAAAATCCTGCAAAGAAAACTTAATGAAACCATCCACTTAGCAGCATTTTTTTTTCCTAAGGAAGTTCAGCAGCACAATCTAATCTCTTTGTGCTCTGAAATGAACCATATTTCTTAAAAGAAAGACCACAGAGGGGCTGACAGAAAACTTGCTGCAGGCAGGAAAACCTGGACAGCTTACAGGAGCTGATGCCGAAGGGAACAAGGAGAACTCCTAAGCAGGTCCATTTCAGCATTTTACCTCTCTCTCTCTCTCTGCTGCATTCCCAAGCAGAGCTCTAATGGCACAGTGGGGAGGAGGGGAGGAGTGGAGCGTTTTACAGCTTCTTCATTAGTTTCTCTTCACTGAGTAGCTGCCATAAACAAGTATGCTGGACTCGGTCAAAAGAGCTGAAGTTTCCTCTCCTTCAGATGAAGAGAAACTAAAGGTCCAGTCACAAGGGCCCCGGCTGAATAAAATTGGAGAAAGTGCTGCCTATGTAGTTTCTGGGGAAATCTCCATGTCTGTGGCAAGCACAACCGCCACACAAAGCAAAATCCCAGAACTAGATGTTAAAGATCAAAGCATGGGCCTCCCGAGGCCACGTATCCCTGCTTCCACTTAAGGGGCAACTCCATGGGCAAATGCGGTCCACCCGCCTCGGGGCCTGTCAAAACTTTCTCTGCAGACACCCGGGCTTTGGAATAAGGCAGTAACTTGCAAAACTGCTTAGCAAGAGAGCTTCCAGGGGTTGGAAATCCGAGCTCCCAAGACAAATCTTTAGGGGGTGGGGAGGACGGAGAGCAGTAGACCCCTGCCTCGATCAGGCTGGAAGCCCAGGGGCTGGGGGTGGGAGGCGGCCTCGCCCCCAAACCTGCACGCTCACAGACCCCGCTCGAGGCTCACCCGCTGCCCGCCCAGACCCCCAAGGAACCAAGGTGATTCACAGCCTCCGCTGCCACGCGACTGATGGGAGGCCGAAGGAGACAAAAGGGGGCGAGGGACCCCGGCGGGCACGCGGAGGTCCGAGCCTCTCCGGGAACGGGTGGCTTCGCCCGCCCCGGCTCCTCCTCCTCGTCCTCCTGCCCGCTCTCCCCGCCGCGTCGGGTCTCCGAGGCGGCGCCTGGCCTCGCCTCCTTCTAGCGGAGGCCAGATAACAGGGCACAAAATGTAACTAGTGCTGTGAGGGCGCCGTCCCGGGTGGGAGAGGGCCCGGGGGCTCTTCTCAACTCCAGGAGCGAGCCGGCTCCGGCCCGCGGCCGCCCCGGCCCGGCCCCAGCGCGGGTGGGCGCCACCCCGCCCGCCGCCCCACCTGCTCCAGCCCGTGCCCGCCCGGCCGCCCGCCGCCCCGCCGCCGCACCTTTGTAGCGCTCCAGCACATCCTCGTACGCCTGCACGAACTCCTTCTCCTGGCTGCGGTTGGCCGGCTGCTGACCCGGCACGTAGCCGGCCATGGCCGCCCGCGCCGCGCGCCCCCGGGGCCCCGGCGGGCGCCGCTTCCAGGCCGGCGCGCCGAGGCGGCAGCCCCAGCCCCGACCCCTTTGTGCGGCCCGCGGGCGGCGGCGGCGGCGGCGC